>PVKS010005257.1:0-86455 GCA_004027875.1 Aplodontia rufa
TTCTCTCCTTCCATCAAGTCCCTCTCTGTTTCCCTCACCTTTCCCCCACATTTTCCCACCCTCCCTACCTTCCCCAACCTAACCTCCAGGTTACAAAGTTTAAAAAATATCAACAGCAAAAAGCACTCTTCCCCCGACTCTGTGGACAGCAGATGTGAAGCTGTCACTTCATGAGACTTGGAGCTCCCACCCGCAGCTCAGTGGAAGGCAGTTCTTGAAAACCAGATGGAGCAGGAGGTATCGCTGAGCAAAGTCCCTCTGTGGCTCGCTGCTCCTTCTGAGTCAGGATAATGAGAGAACATTCTTAAAACATGACTTAACCACGCTCAGTCCTCAAACAAATTCCTGGACGTGTGTGGAGCGAGCTCCCCCAGCAAGCCTGAGCACAGGCGTGGGGCAGGCCTGTTAGCTTCTCTCAGGGCTGCTGGCTTCACAAAATAAAATAATGTTGTTGTTTTTTAAACATAGTCAGCCTATGCATCCAGCAGACACACTGTGGGGCCTCTCCTGGCTGTGTTTTTAGAATTTCATATTGTAATGACTGGTTCTCTGCCTTGGTTTTTTTTTTTTTTTTTTTTGGGGTCCCTTGACCTTTAACAGGAAGAAGTTTTGGGAAATTCTTGTTAGAGAAAAAGAAGAAAGAAAGAAAGAAAGAAAGAAAGAAAGAAAGAAAGAAAGAAAGAAAAAAAAAAGTTGTCCACTTCCAGAATAACACAGAAGTAGAGAATCACAATGCGAATGCAGTTTGTCCTTCGTTCACCTCCACCTGGAGTTGTGTGTGTGTAACACAAACCTGAGTGATTTTAAGAAATTAACTGAAAAATGATTAAATTACAAAGGGAGGAAGAAGCATTCAGTTGGCATCATATGGGGTCGGAGACCACTGCTAATGCAATATTTCATCAGCTGACTCTTTTCTAGTCTTTCATTGATGTGATTTAGCTTCTCAAACTGCTCTTATCACGGCAGGCTTGGGTCGGCTATATTACACAGACCCCTTATAATCATTACAGTGTGTTTACTTAAACATTTTCAAAGCAATTTAAAAATATAGTTTGTGTGTGTGTGTGTGTGTGTGTGTGTGTACACACATCCTCAGGGAGATTGCACAAATGCTCAGGCAGGGCCTATGAGTGAACACTAGGACAAGTGTTGAATTGACGCACTGCGATGCCCTTCCTGCATTTCAAAGAGCTTCGTGCAGACGGATGTGAAGCTGTTTTCATACCCCTTGAATATACCATTCTCTCTCTTTAATACACTGAAGAAACCAGAGGACAAAGAGTCTCCCTGTGTTCCTTATCCAAGGCCACACAACTCTTGCTGGAACCTTGAGCTTTCTGAGTGCCAGGCACATACTTGGAGCATATCACAAATGCTGGAAAACCATGGTGGATCAGTTTGTTAAAAAGTATGCTAACCATAGGACTGAGGGGGAAGTTTTGATATACTTTGTTTTTCATTTGTTTTAATGCAAAAAAAAGTCATCCTAATGGTCTTTCTCACAGAGAAAGTTTTGCACCCAACCACTATGGTTGGGTGCAAAACTTAAGGAAGGCACATGGGAAAGGGCAGAGGCAATGTTTTGGCAGCCTCTAAATGGGTATGTGTACACATGGGTGGTGGTAATATCTGCATGCCCTGACCTGCCCTATGCCTCTAGCCTTCATCTTTGTTTCAAAATGTTGTGTCTTGGGCTTGGAAATGCAGTTCTAGTCTGATACAAAAATTTGCAACCTCTTTGTCCTGAGCGCCATGGGCAGGATGCTAGCTTCTCTTGGTACCCCGAACGGGCCCGAAAGGTGTAGCTGCGTATCCAGTCATCAAATGCTTATCAAACATTGAAGTGCCAAGTGCTGTGTGTCACAGGGGACTCAAGCACAGTCTTTGTGCTTGTGGGGGAGGAGGGAAGGTAAACTAGCTCATAGAGTCAGGTCTACAGGAGAGGTAGGTGTGGGCCTGGGGGAGGGCGAGAGAAAGAGTGGTGAAGGTTCTCACGGTGAGGACCCATGAAGGGCCTCCAAACATTGCTGGAGGCCTCGTCAGCGGGGCCCACTGGTGCGTCAGTTTCCGTCGGGTGGAAGCATTTCTCAACAGTGCCAGACACTGGCTAGACCTGGAGCTGGATGACGTTAGTTGTCAGCTCTCCCAGGCTTTGCGTTGGCGCCCTTTTCCTCCCTCCTGCATGTTTCTTGCCATGCGTCTCTGGTAGAAGGTTCCGAACACTCTTATCAAACGCTTCTTGGAGAAGCCACACATAGTCAATATTCACTGAATCGATGTGAAGAGTATTCCTAGTAAGGCCTAAGTACCTAACCTAGGGTACCTGGGAGCCTCACAGCCTTAAGCTGCAGCAAGCCACAGAGAAGAATTTCCTAAGTGGCCAGGAGGCTCCCGGCACCCCTGATCCGCATGTTCTGGACAGTTGCCTGCTGTTTCTGCACTTAGAGTTGGCTCTGTTTCCAAACATTCAGTCTGACGTGCTTTTCCCTCCCTGCCCTCTGTTGTGGCTGTGTGATAAGGCAGGGTGGGGACCCTGATAACTGCTATTCTCAGACCTTTTGGCTGGAAATCCCCCAAGACTGCAGAAGCGATGCTTTGAAGCTTTGGAGAGATTTGTGATGAAAACACAGTTGCAGCAAATGGGACATTTAGATGTTGTCCCCTCTAAATGCACCCGCTAACTTAGTTCTTCGTGCACCATTTGTATGTTTTCTGACTGAGGACAGAATTGGCTGAATGAGTGTTTGCATGGGAAAACTCATAAAGAGGTACTAGATTGGAATCAGATTCCCAATGTTTGATGAAAAGAAGGGGAAATGACCAGGAACCTCACCTTATTTCCCCATGTAGTGTTCCACTAGGATTCTCCCCTGGGCCACATTTAGGTGTACAAAAGTGTCCCATGGGCATAAGGTTCAGTCAGCCCTTCAGATCCACAGGTTCTGTACCCATGGATTCAACCAACCTCAGATGGAAAATATTTTTTAAAAATGCATCTGTACTTCCAAGCCCGGTGACACATATCTGCAATCCCAGCGACTCAGGAGGCTGAGCCAGGAGGATCACAAGTTCAAAGCCATCCTCAGCAACTTAGCAAGGCCCTAAGCAACTTAGAGAGACCCTGTCTCAAGATAAAAAATAAAAAGGGCTGGGGCTTGGGGCTGGGACTCAGTGGTTAAATGTCCCTGGGCTCAATCCCTACCTAGTATATATATATATATATATCATAGAGCATTTTCTTTTGTCATTATTCCCTAAATAACATAGTATGACAGTTATGTCCATTACACTAGGTATTATACGTAATCTAGAGATGATTTAAAGCATTTGGGAGGATGTGCATAGGTTTTATGCAAATACTATGCCATTTTATACAAGGACCTGAGCATCTATAGGTTTTGGGAGCTGAGGTGGATTCGAGCACCAATCCCCCAAGGATGCCAAGGGACTGTTCCACTGGTTTTAATTTGTGACTCTCCACTCAGCCAAGGTGGTGTAATTTTAGTCAGTCTCTGTGTAATAAAGTCTAGTTGGATGTTTATCAACCCTCAACTTAGTTCATGAGAAACTGTCTTTAAAAACACAAGTACACCACAAACTAAAGTTTCAGAAAGAGGACACCTCTCAGTGCTATCTAATAGAAATATAATGTGAGCCATATAAGTACATAAGATGTTTTTGTTTGTTTATTCATGGCTGGCCTCAAACCTCATAGTTCTCCTGTTTTAGCCTCCCAAGTAGCTGGGATTACAGGCACATTCCACCATGCCTAGTTCTAGTAATTTCACATTTTCTAGGCATCATGCTTAGTAAAATAAAAAGAAACAGGTGAAATTAATTTTTTTAAAGAGAGAGAGAATCAATTTTGTTTTAGTTTTTCATGTGGCTTTTGTTGCTCGGACACTTATTTGCATACCTGGTGCTGGGGTTTGAACTCACGTCCTCTCGCATGCCAGGCAGGCGCTGTAACTGCTGAGCCACCGCTCCAGCCCCTGAAATTAATTTTAATAGCATATTTTGCCAAACTCACTGTATTAGAGCATTGTCATTTCAACATGAATCAATATGAAATTATAAAAGAATCATTTTATCTTTTTTACATTAAATATGCAAATTCCAATGTATATTTTTCACTTTCAGCACATCCCTATGGGGACCAGTCACCTCTCAAGTGAGTGACCAATCCTTTCTTCAGGACTCAGCATAAGCCAGAGTGACCCATTAGCAGAGGATCCACATGTAAACATATACAAGGACCCAGTGGATAATGTGTGTGAGTAAGGTGGACTGGGCATCTGGACATGCACTCTGGCCAGCTGAGGGGTGCAACTTACCAAGGGAGCAGCCTGGCCCTGCTCCTGCTTCTGCTTGCCGTGTGGGGGACTATATAGGTCCAGTGTGGCAGACTTTTCCATTGCTCGGAGAAGTCAGAAATTTGACGCTTTGGTTGTTTTGTTATTTTTTAATATCTTGATTTGTGACTGTTGGCAACTAAACAGTTTTTAGACAAACACTGTGAAGCTTAAAGAAAGCTGACACTTGAGCTGTATTTTGCCCATAAGTCCTCAGAGCGCAACCTTTGAGGTAAACTTAAGACTCCTCCTTGTTCATCATGACGCTCTATGGTTTCCAGAATGTTGGGCTAACATCATGGTCCTTATTCTTGCCCTGGACTCTGTGAGACTGCAAAAAGTGAGCATCAGTACCCGAAGGAAAAAAATCACACAGTAGTACCACTTGATTCCCCTTTTGAAATTTATTTGTGTCCTCTCTAACCAGGTGACTGTTAACTTTTGGGTGTGACATCTAGAAGGGACATAAATTTTCATTATGAAATTGAAACCAAAGCTCATTACGTCTAGTAGAATTTATTTTTAAGTTCTTTTTGAGCATGTAATGAGTCAGATGTACTAACACCACCAAGGGATAGACATTAGTTCTGCTAAACATGACTGTATAAGGAGAACTGTTTTCATTCTGTGTAAAATGAAAGTAAAGTTCCATCACAGCACTGGGGACCACCTCTTAGCCATTGAGATGATAATGAAACAAAAAACCAGAATTACCCTTATGCATATTCTTCATTTCAGAAGAAAACACCCTGAGTAAGTAAGTCATCGAGAGCCCTTGATGTGAAGTCATCTAAGGTGTTAATAATAAGCGAACCCTCTCTAGTTAACAGTTTGAGTTGATGCTAAATTATCTTTTAATCTAGAGCGCATATAAAGCAAACATAAATATAAGTTTTTGTGCAGTGTATTAGGAATCAAAACATGATACCAATTTCATTTGCTTCTTGATGATTCTCTCTACATATAACCTTGAATTTTGCCCCTGTTCTTTTTTTAAATGAAAAAGCCCTAAAATTAGAATGTGTGCTTGTGAGAATCTGTTTCAGGTACTATTCTGTGAGCAATTCCACTGTCCTCAAATAACCAGAGGTGGGTAACAGTTTGATTTAAAAAAAAAAAAAAAAGAGAAAAGCTGGAGGGAACCGGATGAAACAAGAGTTAGAGTGATTTTATTTTCTTTATCTAAAACCTCCAAGTCTTTGGAAAGCGGCTTGGCTTCTATTTTGAGCCCATGCAGCCCACATATCTTAACAACAGAATTTTGCATAATTTTGTTCTTCCCGTTTATATCTCTGTTTGGGTATATTTATTATTTCATATGTGATGATGCAAAGCAAGTTAAAAGGTCCGTTTATATTCTTATCTGTGTGGGGATTGAGCTGCTTTGCTCGTACTGTTTATAGAACCCCCCCATAATATTCAGATTTGCTGGCTGCGAGCCCTTTTCTAGCATGTACATATATGTTGCATCCCTCTGTGGCTCCACTTATGGGAGTCTATGTGATTTACTCATGACTAATAATGACAGTGTGAACGATCGGTCATGGATTTATCCTCCCGTGGAATTTTAGCACTTTCAGAGATAGAGGTTTATCTCGAGTTCTCTTTTTTCCTCTCTTCAATTTAATTAAAACAACAAAAAACAAAAGTGTTGGCCCAAATGAGTGACAGTTGGCAGATCTGCGTTATTCAGCTGGAGGGATTCCAAAGTTTCCGATGCTTGGAGATGGACAAGTAATTACCTCCTGTCTGCGACTATTTTCTACCAGGCTAAGCCCAATGTTTATTGTAAACTATCTGCCATTAAAAGCTGGAATAGAAAGCCTTATGTCGCCTCGCCATAAATTTGACTTCACTGTTTTTTATTTACCTTCATGTTTTATTATATTCTTTGAAATGTTTCATTTTAAAGGAGGATAACAGAAGAATAAAAACTGAACAAATTCCAAATTCATGCTTGAAAAAAGATACGCTTAGCACACACCCATCCGCCTTGATGGCCACTTTCTAGATACTGGCAGCTTCAGTGTAATTATTAGATAAATTTGCTACTAGTTCATTACTTGTCAAAGGGCCCAAAAATAACCTCAAAATTCAAAGACTGAGGGCGATGGTTTTGGTCTTGGAATCCCTTCATACTCTTAAAACTTCAGACTCTGAAGAGCTTTTGTTTGTGTGGATTATATCTCTCATAATAATTGTCTAGAAATTAGAGATCAGATATTTTTAAATGTTCATTGACTTATTCATTTAAAAAATAGCAAGGAACTATTTGTTAACATAGATAGCATTTAAAAATAGCTGTACTTTCTAAACAAAAAAAAAAAAGTTTAATGAGAAGAATTGTTTTGGATTTTGTTTTACTTAACAGAAGACAGCTGGGGCTGGAGCGGTGGCTCAGTGGTTGGAGCACTTGACTGGCATGCATGAGGACCCAGGTTCAAACCCAAACATCACGTATACAAGTAAGTGTCAGAGGAACAAAGGCCGGATGAAAAAATAAAATAAAATTAATTCTCTCTTTCCTTCTCTCTCTCTTAAAAAAACAATAGAAGACAGCTAGGTTCTCCTATCTGCTTCTTCATTTGATGGATTGTAATGTATGACTTTGGTTCAAGTATTGGAAGAAAATCTACCCTCACACAGGCTATGTAGTTGGACAAAGACAGTTTTTTAATGGACTTTTCAAGAAATTACAGATATTCTTCTGAAATTCAAACCCAAAGTTTCTTAAAGATAGGTTGCAATGTGGACCCTGCAATCTTATCAATAGACTTTTTTTTCTAGTATTGGAGAATGAACCCAGGGATGCTGTGTCACTGGGCTCTGCACCCAACTTTTTTTTTATTTTCATTTTGAGACAGGGTCTTGCTAAGTTGCCAAGGCTGCCCTCCAACTTGTGATCCTCCTGCCTCAGCCCCAAGAGTCACTGGCATTACAGGTGTGCACCACTGGGCCCAGGTAAACTCTACTTTTTGAGCAGTTTTAGGTTTACCAAAAATTAAGCAGATAGTATGAGGAGTTCCCACAAACTCCTCCCCACACCAGCTCCCTTTTATTAGCATCTTACATTAGTGTGATTCACCTTTTATAACTGATGAACGAATACATTATTATTAACAAAAGCCCATAGCTTACCTAGGGCTCATTCTTACTTACACATAGTTCCATGGGTATGGACAAATGTATAATGGCATGTATCTACCATTACAGAATCAAACAGAATAGTTTCACTACCCTAAAAATCCCCTTTGCTTCTTATAGTCGTCTCTTCTCCCGTTCCCCAGAACCTCTGGGAACCACTAATCTCTCAGTCTCTATCGTTTGCCTTTGCTAGAATATCATATAGTTGGGGGGGTCCAACAATATGTAGAGTTTTGAAACTGGCTCCTAAGCAATATGCACTGAACATACCTTTATGTCTTTTCATAACTTGATAGCTCATTTCTTTTTATGATTGAGTAATATTCCATTTTACAAATGTACCATGGCATTAATTATTCATGAACTTTTCTGAAGGACATATTGATTGCTTCTTTTTGGGAACAATTTTCTATAAAAATTTGTGTGGACATAAGTTTTCAACTCTTTTGGGTAAATACATAGGAGTGAGATTGCTGGATCAAATGGTAAGAGTGTGTTTAGTTTTGTAAGAATTTACCAGACTGTCTTCCAAAGTGATTGTACCATTTTGCACCCCCATTGGCATTGAATGAGTGTTTCTGTCATTGCACATCCTGGTCAGTATTTGGAATTGCTAGATTTGGGGATTTTGGTCATTCTATTATGTATACAATTTCTATCATCTCAATGTTTTCATTTGCAAGCCTCCAATGACATGTGATGTTGAGAATCATTTATATTCTTATTTGTTGTCTATGTATCTTCCTTGGTGAGGTGTTTATTTGGATCCTTTATTCATTATTTAATTGGGTTGTTTGTTATTGTTGAGCTTTAGGAGTTCTTTATATATTTTGGATACCAGTCCTTTATCAGATGTGTGTTTTGAAAACATTTTCTCCCAGTCTGTGGTTTGTCCTCTTATTTTCTTAAATCAATGGACTTTCATACTAGTACAGTTTGGTACCACTGCTGGGTTCCTGCCAAGGCATCTGAAGTTTTACCCACCATTATTTGTGTGACATCAGTGCAAATTTTAACACAGAGAAAAGGCAAATAATATCTTAGTACTATTGTGAAAACAGTTATAATTTTGTGTACACATACCTAAAACTCATGGACCATACTCCGTGAGCCATTAGCCTGGATCAAACACGGACAGTGCATACTAGTCCTTCATTCAAGCCTCAGTAAGTTTAAATAGAATTAGAAATCTAAGGTTTGCAAATGTGAAATATTAACTTAGTTTTCCGCATAGAGGACTTTGCACTGAAGAAGGTGTTCTAATTCTCTGGGCAGAGTCAATTTTGTTTGTGTTTTTTTCCTAGATGATTCTTGGCATAATATAATTTTTATTTTTCAAGAAATAGCGTGTACAAATTTATCAATTGCAATTTACAAAGCAACAAATTTGGCATGGAAAGACCTGCGGATCAGAAAAGCAGCCTGAAGCCTGAACGTAGCTGATCCAGAAGTTACCACTGAACTGGTACTTGAAAGTGCTCTGGTTTCTCAGCTGGCAAATGGGGAGCTGAGACAGGAGCTTTCTCAAGGTGGCCACACTGCAACTTGCTGTTGTGGTAGCTCAGGAAATCACAGCAAATGTGTCCATAGTGGCCCAGCAGGCACCTACTGTGTGGCCTACAGTGTACCTAGCGGAATGTGAGTGGAACAGGCAGAGAAGATGGTTCCTGGGGGATTCGAGTCAGAAATACGCAGGAGGGGTGCAACTCACTTTCCCTTTGAGTCCAGTGGATCATGCAATCCGTTGAGCATCAGGAAGCTGAACAGCTGGGCGTAAACACACTCTGGTACTACACCTGGGAAAGCTGTGTTTGTGGGTGAGTGAGACCTGTGGAGGACTGGCTTTGCCTTCCCCACCAGTAGAATTCTTGGGAGGTTTCTGAGATCCAGAATCCCAGCTGGGTTCAATATCTGCCTGGCCTTAGGGATTTGTTGATCTAATCTCTCCAGAGCAGACACCACCCAGTCCCTAAGGCCTGATTAGACCTAAGCCCCAGCCGCAGGGGCCTCCCTCCCAGAATTCTGCAGGAACCCCAGCCTGGAAGTACATCTGTCTGGTCTGTCTGGACAAAACTCCTATTGACTGTTGCTTTCCGGCCCCACCTTTATCCTGGCGAGTAGGGAAGCTGAGAGCTGTTTCAACCAGCTTCAGTTTTAGCTTGGTGAGCAACACAAAAAGAGCAAGGGGTTAACAACCTCCAGCTGCCCAACCTCTCCCTTCCCAGGACACAGCCTGACCATCCTTCTCCTGGAAGAAAGATGGTCAGGCATAAGCAGTGAACACCCATCCTTGTTGACAGTTTTGACCACTTCAAGGGAAACAATTCTTTTTTTTTTTTTTCACTTTTCATTAAGAATCTTTTCTTTCAAGGTCTAGTGGGGTGGCTCAGAGGTTACAGCTCTTGCCTGGCATGTGCAAGGATGTGAGTTTGAAACCCAGCACCAAGTACACATTGAAGAGTCAGAGCAACGAAAGCCACATGAAAAACTAAAACTAAAAATTGACTCTCTCTTTCCATCTCTCTCACTGTCCCTCTCCTTTATGTTTTTTATTTATTTTTTGCTGTTCTTACTGTGCTGATTGGTTCATGGAGACACGCACATATTTGTTTGTTGATCTCTTTTTTAGATTTTTTTAAAAAACAATAGTTATTTTCCTTGTCGTTTGAGGGTTAGGGTTTTTTGTTTTTGTTTGTTTCTCTTTCTCTCTCTTTTCCTCTCCCACCAACAGACATATTCTCTTGTTCTCTTTCTCCCTTTAATTTATTTTTCTGTTTTTTCTCCTCCTTCCTTTATAACCACTTGCTGCATCTCTTCCTCGTTCTGTTCACATTTCAACATTCTAAACTTTCCTTTCCCTTCTTATTGCATTTTCTTTTCTCTGTTTTTACCATCTCTTAGAACTCTTTCCGCTGCCATTCGTGCTATTGCGGTTATTAGTACTGTGGCCAGCACAGGTGATGCCTGCTGTTTAATGCCAGATCTAGTTCATGGCTGTCCAATGTTTGTGTTTTTGGCAATTGCAGACTCCACCGTTCCTGCTTTTGTGGTAATCAGTATAGTAGATATCATAACAGACATTGGGTATTTGTTTTAATGCTGTATATAGTTTTCTTGGGTTGTTGCTATTGTTTGTTTACTTCTTTTCTGTGAGGTGCCAGGACCCATGTAGATACAGGGACACTGCAAGTTTACAGGGGAGAGACTGCTGTTAAACTAAACCCAGTCAAGAGACAGTGTTCCTTGCTCAAGATACAATTTAATCTCTCTCAAACTTCAGTGATTTCTTTTTTAAAGAGAGAAGGACAGTGAGAGAAAGAGAAAGAGAGAATCAATTTTATTTAGTTTTTCATGCGGCTTTTGTTGCTCCGACACTTTGTTGTGAACGTGGTGCTGGGGTTTGAACCCACATCCTTGCACATGCCAGGCAAGCACTGTAACCACTGAGCCACCACTCCAGCCCCTCAGTGATGTTTCTAATGCAAAGAATAGAGGAGACAAACCCCCAAACTAATGACCAGGTCCCAAGAAGGAATAGCTAGTGGGGGCTCTCAGGTCCCATTCACAGGCATCCATTTCTACGGCAAAAACAGAATTAACACAAAATCTGTGGGTACCACACTTATGAGGGGGTTTCAATTTAGATTACTCTAGGACATTTTAGCAAGATAAGGCTGTACCCTAAAATACCTGCATATCATGGAGGAAGAGAAAACCATCCCAAGAGATGCATAAAAGTCAACATTGGAATATAAGAAATATTTTAAAAACAAAGTAACATGCTTCCTCCTAAAGTTCATAATTCACCAACAATTGAGTACAAAGACATTGAAGTGGATGAAATACCAGATAAAAAAGTTCAAAAAGATGATTATAAAAATGATCAATGAATTCCAAAAGAAGACAGAAAAACAACCAAATGAATTAAGAGAGTCAGTACAGGACATGAATGAGGAATTCAGTAAGAAGATGGAGATATTTTTAAAGAGCCAAATGGAAATCTTGAATATGAATAACAATAAATTAAATAATATGTTCAGTTGAAAATATCTCTAAAAGAGTAGACAATGCTATTGACAGAATCTCAGAGATGGAAGACAAAGTGGTCAGACATGAACATACAGATGGTGCTAAAAAAAATAAAAGAAGAAAGAAAGAAAGGAAAATAAATAACCACAACCAGAATATACAAGAATTCTGGCACATTAAGATACAGGCTAATAGCATGGATAACTTCTTCAGGGAACTAATACAAGAAAAATTTCCAAACCTTGAGAATGAGATGGACATTCAGATAGGGCATTCAAAACCCCAAAAGACCAAGACAAAGATCTTCTCCACAACACATTATAATTAAAATGCCTAACAGAACACGTTAAAATTTTAAAAGCCTCAAGCTAAAAATGTCAGGTCACATTTAGAAGCAAGCCAATCAGAATTACTTCTGAATTTTTATCATAAACCCGGGTCCAGAAGGACTTGAAATGATGTGTTCTAAGTTGTCAAAGAAAATAACTGTCAACCAAGATTGATAGATACAACAAATATATATACATTTCTTCTTTAGAATTGAAGAAGAAATAAAAACCTTCCAAGATTGATTACTAAATACAGAAAATACTTACAGAAATATTCAATACAGAATAAATTAAAAACAAACCCAGAGCTCACAAATGGATAAATCTCATTTGAAGAGTAACTAAAAAAATGAAAAACAGAACCAAATTAAACATTAGAAATAAACTAAAATGGTAGGAATTAAGGAACATCTCTATAATAACATTGAATGGAAATTGTCTCAACTCTCCAATTAAAAGACATAGGCTGGCAGAATGTATTGAAAAACAAGATCCAACTATATGTTGTTTGCAAGAGACTCCCCTTTTGGGGAAAGACAGCCACAGGCTGAAAGTGAAAGGATTGAAAATAATATACCATGCGAATGGAGTCCAAAAACAAACTGGAGAAAATGTTCTCATATCTGACAAAGTAGATTTTAGCCAAAAGTAATCAAAAGAGACAAGGAAGGTTATTCGATGTTGATGAAGCAAAAACTTCAACAAAAAGATATAAAAAGAGTAAACACTTATGCCCCAAATTTTGCATTTCATTACATAAAACAGATACTACTTAAATTAAGGACTCACATCCAAGTACAATAATACAGAGTGACTTTAATAACTTCTCTCTCACCAGCTCCTCTCTTCTCTAGACATAAACTCAGTAAAGATACTTGGACCTTCAAATATTATAAATCAGATGGACTTAACAGACATCTTTAGACTAGTTCATCAATGAGATATAAACAGTAATACAAAGCCTTACAACAAAGAGAAGCCCAGATGGAGTCTTCGCTGAACTTTACCAGATCTTTAAAGAAGAACTAATGTCAATACTCCTCAAATTAGGGGCTGGAGCGGTGGCTCAGTGGTTTCAGCGCTTGCCTGGCAAGCACGAGGACCCGGATTCAAACCCCAGCACCACATACACAACTGAGTGTTGGAGCAACTAAGGATATGTGAAAAACTAAATAAAGTTGTTTCTCTCTTTCTGTCTCTCTCACTGTCCCTCTCTCTTTAAAAAAAAAAATACTCCTCAAATTCCATGAAATATAAAAGGATGGAACAATTCCAAATTCATTCCATGAAACAAGCATCACCCTCATACCAAAACCACATAAGAACACATCAAGGAAAGAAAACTACAGACTAATATCCCTAATAAACTTAAATGCAAAAATTCTTTTTTTTTAAGAGAGAGGAACAGTGAGAGAGAAAGAAAGAGAGAATTAATTTTTATTTAGTTTTTCATGCAGCCTTTGTTGCTCCAACACTCCTTTGTGTACATGGTGCTGGGGTTTGAACCTGCATTCTCACACATGCCAAACAAGCACCACACCCGCTGAGCCAGCACTCCAGCCCCTAAATGCAAAAATTCTTAATAAAATATTAGCAAATCATATTCAACAACATATTAAAAAGACTGCTTATCATGGCCAAGTTGGTTTTATCCCAGGGATGCAAGGATAGTTTAACATATGCAAATTGATAAACATAATCTGCCACATAAAAAGAATTAAGGACAAAAATCACATAACTTTTTTTTAATAGATTCAGTGAAAACCTTTGATGAAATTCGATGCTAATTCCTGAAAAAAACTCTTAAGAAACAAGGGACAGAAGGAACTCACCTCAAGGGCATAAAGGCCATGTACCACAAAACTAAAGCCAAAATCATGTTGAATGGGGAAAAATGGAAAGCGCTTCCTTTGAAATCCAGAACTGGACAAAGATGTCTACTCTCACCACTTGTACTTAATGTAATACTAGAAATTCTAGCTAGAGAAATTAGGCAAGAGAATGAAATAAAAGAGATAAAAATAGGAAAGAAAGAAGTCAAATCATCACTGTTTAGAGATGATACGATTCTATACTAAGAGGATCCAACAAGCTCCACCAAAAGACTGCTAAAGCTAATAGATTCAGCAAAGTGGCAGGTTACAAAGTCAGCATACAAAACTCAATATCGTCCCAATATACCAATAATGAATTTGCTGAGAAAGAAATCAGGAAAACAATCCCACTCACAATCGTTTCAAAAAAATTAAAATACCTAGGAGTAAATCTAACCAAAGATGCAAAAGACCTCTACAATGAATACTATAGAACATTGAAGAAAGAAATTGGAGAAGACATAAGAAGATGGAATGACCACAAATTTTCATGAATAGGCAGAATTAATATTGTTAAAATGTCCATACCACTGAAAGCAATATACAGACTCGATGCAATCCCCATCAAAATTCCCACAACATTCTTCACAGAACTAGAGAAAACTGCTCTAATGTCAGTTTGGAAGAATCAAAGACCCAGAATAGCCAAAGATTCTAAGTCAAAAAAAAGCAGTGCTGGAGGCATCAATATCTGACTTCAAATTATTCTATAAAGCTATAGTAAAAGAAACTTCGTGGTATTGGTCTAAATACAGACACACAGACCAGTGGTACAGAATAGAAGACACAGAGATAAACTCATAAAGATATAGTCATCTGATCCTTAACAAAGGTGACAAAAATATTGGAAAAAAGACAGCCTTTTTAATAAGTAGTGCTGGGAAAACTAGTTATGCATAAGAATGAGACTAGATCTTTATCTCTCACCTAGCACAAAGGTCAATTCAAAGTGGATCAAAGATCTAGGAGTTAAATCAGAAATTATGCAACCCCTGGAAGAAAACATAGGGTTAATACTTCAACATGTAGGTATAGGCAACAACTTTCTCAATAGAACCCCTAAAGCTCAGGGAATAATGCCAAGGGCTAATAAATGAAATGGCATCAAATTAAAAAGCTTCTGAAAGCAGAGGATACAGTTAATAACATGAAGAGAGAACCTACAGAATGGGAGGAAATCCTTGCTAACTACTCTTTTGACAAGAATTAATATCCAGAATCTAAAGAACTCAAAAAACATAATGCAGTTAATAAATAGGAAAATGAATTAAACAGAGACTTCTCAAAAGAAGAAATGCAAATGCCCTCCAAAATATGAAAAAATGTCAACATCATTAACAATTAGGGAAATGCAAATCAAAGCAACACTGAGATTTCATTTTACTCCAGTTAGAATGGCATCCATCAAGAATAAAATCAATAATAAATTCTGGAGAGGATATGGAGAAAAAGAAATACTTTTTTTTTTTTTTTTTTTAGGGCAGGGGACCGAACTCGGGGCCTTGCGCATGCTAGGCAAGTACTCTGCCACTGAGCTAAATCCCCAACCCCAAAAAGAAATACTTTTACACTATTGGTAGCATTATAAATTAGTATAACCACTTTGAAAATCGGGAGTTCCTCAAAAGAATAGGAATGAAACCACCATGTGACCCTGCTATACTACTTTTTGGTATTTATCCTAAAGAATTACTATAGCAACACATGCATAACCATACAAACAAACTATGTGACCACACAACCTGGCCATTGATGAATGAATGGATAAAGAAAATGTGGCATATATACACAATGGAATTTTTTAAAAAAATTTTATAGAAGAGTTGAATTTTTGTAAATCATATATGCGTATGTAGTAAGAATATGATATGCCCCTGATCCTAATCCAGAATCACCCCCACACCACCTACACCCATATTTTGACTCTTATATTTCCTCCCTATAACAGATACAAATGTCTCTCCTTCTCTCTGTGCATTTTCCAGAATTAAATGATTGCATAAGTATTATTTAGCGTCTCAGGGGAGTAAAGAATACACTATATTGTAGATTTCCCTCTAGATCTCTCCCTATTTTCCCCACTTCTCCCTTTCCTCCCTCTTCTGCCCTCCACCATATCTATAATTCTCCTAGATTATGTGTTGCTTCCACTTTGGTGAGTCTAGTACATGAGCTTGACCTTTCATCCAAGCCTGGGTTTTGCTCTAGTCTCCACAAATGAGGGAAAATATTTGACCCTTGAGTCTCTGGGTTTGGCTAATTTTGCTCAGCATAATTTCTTCTGTTGCTGTTCATTTACCTTCAAATGCTGTAATATCATTGTTTCTAGTAGCTGAGTAGAACTCCATTGTGTATGTGTATGTATGTATATGTATATGTGTATATACGTGCATATTTGTATTTATACATATATGTATACATATGTGTGTGTATGTATATATGGTATATATATGTATATATACATATATATACCAAAGCATTTGGATCCATTCATTCAGTGACAGGCATCTGGGTTGATTCCATAATTTAGCTATTGTAAATTGAGCGGCTATGAACATTGATTTTGCTGTGTCACTGTAGTGTGCTGATTCTAGCTCTTCTAGGAAAATACCCAGAAGAGGGATAGCTGGTTTGTATGGTGGATCTATCCTAATTTTTTGAGGAATCTCCACACTGCTTTCCAGAGCAGCTGTATCAGTTTAGATTTTACAATGGAATTTTATTCAATCATAGGGAGGAATGAAATTATGTAATTTGCAGGAAAATGAATGGAACTTGAGAATTTTATGTTTAGTGAAATAAACCAAACTCAGAAATTCAAGAGTTGTACATTTTCTCTCATATGTGGAAGCTAGAGAAGAGAAAGGAAAAGAAAGGCGGTGGTGGTGGTGGTGAAATCTCATGAATATTGAGAGGAAATCAGTAGAATAGAGGAAAGTGACCAGGGGAGGGAGGAGAGAGGCACAGTATTAATACTGGGGAATTATGTTGGTCAAATTATATTGTTATATTGTGTACGTGTGTGTGCATGTATGAATATGTAACAACAAATCCCAACATTACTCATAACTATAATGCATAATAAAATATGGAAAAAAGAAGTAAAAGGATAAGGAAAATATACCATGCAAACAATAAAAGAAAGCAGAAGTGGGGGTTGAGGATTTAGCTCAGTGGCATAGCGCTTGCCTAGCCTGTGCAAGGCCCCGAGTTTGGTCCTCAGACCTGAAAAAAAAAAAAAAAAAGAAAGCAGAAGTGGCTGAATTAACATAAAACAAAGCAGACTTTAGAGCAAAGAAAATTTCCAGATTCAGAGAGACGCACTATATAATGATAAAAGAATCAATCCACCAAGAAGATATAGAAATCTTAATTTTGTAGGCACCTAATAACAGAGTTGTAAAATATGTGAAATAAAAACTGATAGAACTGAAAGGAAGTATACAAAAATTTACATTTATGATCAGGGAGACTTCAACACTTCCCTCAACCGCACAAAAAATCAGTAAATACAGAGTATAACTAAAAAAAAAAAAAACCAAAAAACACTAGTGACTAACAAGGTCTAATCAAAGTTTATAAAATACTCCACCCAACAACAGCAGGAGCATTCTCTCCAAGAGCAAAGAATATATATCAAAATACACTCTGTGTTTGGGTATAAAATAAACTTCAATAAATTTTAAATTATTTAAATCATGCACAACATGTTCTCTGACCACAATGGAGTCAAACTAGAAACAAATAGCAGAAAGATAACAGGAAAATTTCCAAACAGTTGATAACTACAAATGCACATATAAATAATACATGAGTCAAAAAGGAAGTGTCAAGGGAAGTTTAAGAATATATTGAACTGAGTGAAAATGAAAATACAATGTGTCAAAATTTGTGGTACACATCCAAAACTATGTTGAAAAGGAAATATATAGCACTTCATGCATACATTAGCAAAACAGAAAAAGTACCAAATCAATCTAAGGGCCAACCTTGAAAACTTGGTAAAAGAAGATCAAAATAAATTCACAGCAGAAGGGAAATAATGAAGAGCAGAAATCAATAAAGTTCAACACAGAAAAACAATGGGAAAATCAATTAACCAAAAGAACCATTCCTTTGAAAAGATCAATAAAATTGACGAGTCTCTAGCAAGATTGACAAAGCAAAAAATAAAGAGAACACAAATAACCAATATCAGAAGTGGAACAGAAGAAATCACTATCGACCCTGCAGACATCAAATGAATAACAAGAGAATACTACAAACAACTCTACACACATGAATTTGACCATTTAGATGAAATGGACAAATTCACAGAAAAACAAAATATTACAACTTATCCAATAGGAAAAAATCATTTGAAAAACTTTATAACTAAAAGTGAAATTGAATTTGTAATTTTAAAACTCCCCCCAAAGAAGTCTCCATGTCCAAATTGTATCACTGGAGATTTCTAACAAACATTTAAAGAATTAAAACAGTTCCACACTAATTCTTTCAGAAAATAGGAGGGTACACTTCCTAAATCATTTTTTTTTAAACTTTTAGGTATCAGGGTTGAACCCAGGGGTGCTTAATCATTGAGCCACATCTCCAGACCTTTTCATTTTTTATTTTGAGACAGGGTTTCCCGGAGTTGCTTAGTGCCTCGTTAAGTTACTGAGGCTGGTTTTTAACTTGTAACCCTTCTGCCTCAGCCTCCTAAACTGCAGGGATTATAGGCATGTGCCACCATATCTAGGTCCTACTTCACCTTATAATGTTACCTATAGTGTTACCCTTATGCCAAAATCAAATACAGCACAAAAAAGAAAACTATAGACCAAAAATTTTGATGAAGAGACACAAAAATCCTCAATAAAATATTAGCAAATAGAATTTAAAAATGTTTCACACCAAGAATGAGCTTTGTTCCAGGGATACAAGCCTAGTTTGTTATTTAAAACTCAAACACAGTCACCATATTAACAGACTAAAGAAGAAAAATCAAATAATAATATCAATAGATTCTGAAAAATTATTTGACAAAATTCAACACCCATTCAGGATTTTTTAAAAAACTTCTAGGAAAACAGAATTAGAGAGTTAGTCAGCTTTGTATTACTATAATAAAATGCTTTAAATAGCTAACTCAAAGAGAAAATGTTTATATAGCTTCTTAAGTTTCCACCACCTTCCAGTATCATCACCCTGGAAACCAAGCCTCTAACACATGGACCTTTGGTGGACATTCAACATCCAAACTATAACAGAGGAAGACTATCTAACTTGAAAAAGCCTACACTTAATATTACATATAATTGTGAAAAAGTAAAATTTTCCCCATAAGGTTGGTTACAAGGCAAGGAGGACTACTTTCACCACTCTTATTGAACATAGTGCTGAAAGTTCTAGCCAGTGCAATAAACAATGAAGAATAAATAAAAGTCATACAGATTGGGAAAGAAGAAATAAAGCTATACCTATTTACAGATCACATGATTGGCTGGCTAGAAAATCCCTAGGAATTTGCAGACAATCAGGGAGAGAGAGAGAGGGAGAGAAAATGTGTGGATTACTGATACTAAAAAGCAATTATATTTCTATAAACTAGGAATGAACATATAGACATCAAAATTAAAAATATAGCACTTTAACAATCATTCAAAAATATAGAATACTTATTTATGTTTAAATCTAATAAAACACATGCAGGACATATATGCTGAAAAATATACAATGTGATGAAACTATCAAAGAAGACCCACAAAATTGGGGAGATAGCCCATGTTCATGGATTGGAGACTCAACATAGTAAAGATGTCAAGTTTCCCCAGATGGATATGAAGGCTTAATGTAAAACCTATCAAATCCCAGCAAGATATTTTGTGAACATAGACAAAATAATTCTAAAAATAAAAAAAGAAACAATTTTGAATAAGAAGAATTAACTAGGAGTAATCAGTCTCCCCTATTTCAAGACTTCTCTGGCGATAGTAATGACGTCTCTGTAGTGCTGGCAAAAAAGAGAGATACATTAAACACATCTATTAATGGAATAGAATAGAGAATCCAGAAATATCCTCACATAAATATGCCTGATTGATTTTTTACAAAAATATAAAAGCCAAATGCCTTTTCAACAAATGATGCTGGTGTAATTGTATATCCATAGCTGTAAAAAAGAGAAAGACTCTTATTTTAATGGAATAATTTTATTTAAATGGTCTAATGACTGTATCCATCTCTATTTGCTATGTCCAAGGCCACAGAGGATTACTATTATCAGAAAACAAAACAAAACAAACAAAAACACATCAACCTAAACAAGGTTATTTAAATAAATGATATCTACAAACTTTCAACAAGGAAAATAACCTAATCCTTCCAGGATGACTTGCAGTAACAGATCATGTGTATCTTTTTGTTTGTTTTTCTTACCATGGTCCATTTCAGTCATTTTATTTATGCATTCATTCATCATATATCGATTACATATAGTAATTTGGGGGGATGATAACACCTAAGATCTCTCTTTCTCTACATTTTTCATTGCTGTGTTAGAGTTGTACATATTGATGGAATTTGTTGTTATTCATGCATAGACACAGTATAACAATACAATTTAGCTAATATCACTCTCCAGCACCTCCCCCTCCCACAGTTTGGTCCCTTTCCTCCACCTAACTCCCTTTGATTTTTAGGAGATCCACTCCCACCTTCCCTTTCCTTTTTCTTCTCTACCTTCTGCATATGAGAGAAAACATATGAGCCTTCTGAGTTTGACTTATTTCACTTAACATGATGATCTCTAGTTCCATCCATTTTCCTACAAATGCTATAATTTCATTTTTCTTTATGACCGAATAAAGCTGCATGGTGTATGTAGACCACATGGTCTCCTACTTTATTCAAAAATTCACTCAAAAAGGATCAGAAACATACATGTAAAGTGTAAAATTATAAGATTTTTAGAAAAAATTATTGGAGAAAAATCTTTGGAATTCAAGGCTATGCAAAAAGTTTTCAGACTTCAACTCTAATAATAATCCGTAAATGAATAAGAATAATCTGTAAATGAAAAAATTGATAAACTTAATGCCATACAAAAATTTTTAAAAATTCCACTGAAAAGACCCTGGTAAGAGAATAAAATGTATGCACTTTTTACAGGGGAAAATATTTGTAAGGCACATAGTCAACAAAGGTCTAGTATCTAGAACATATAGAGAACTCTCAAAATTTAGCAAAGGAGCAAAAATTCTTCTAGAAGATGATGAAAAACAGTGAAGAAGACAATACAGATGGTAAATAAGCACATGAAAGGTTGTTAAATGTCATTAGTCATTAGAGAAATGGAATGGAAACCACCAAGAGATGCCATTACATGCCTATCACAATGGCTAAAGTAAAAAACCATGAGGACACCAAATGCTGGCAGGAACATACAGAAACTGGATCCCTCAAACGTTGCTGGTGGGAATGTAAAATTGATGAACTCCCCAGGTCCTGGACGACTCTCCAGAGAATTGTGCTGAGTGAATAAAGACAAACCCCAAAGTTTATATACTGTATAATTTTATTTACATGACACTGGTTTGGTTTTGTTTTTAAGAGACAGAGCCTTGCTATGTTGCCAGATTGGTCGCAAACTCCTGGGCGTAAATGATTCTCCAATCTGAGCCTTCTAAGTGACTGGGATTATAGATGTGTGCCACTGGCTCTATATTGACATTCTTGAAATGAAAACTATAGAAATGGATTAGTGGTTGCCAGGGCTTAAGGGAGAGGGTGCTGAGAAAGAAGTAAATGTGGTTGTGAAAGGGTATCATGGGAGATCTTTGTAGTATGGAAATTTCTGTACCCTCAGAGATCCAGATTTTTTTCCCACATTTTATTGGTGCATTATAGTTGTCCAATAGTGGGATTTATTGTTACATATTCATACATGAACACATTATAACAATATAATTCGGCTGATATCATTCCCCAAATTTTGACTTGTCTGTGAAGAGGGCTTTCTCAGTAGGGAGGATCACTCTAAGGGGCGTGGTGCCAACATCACAGCTGGTGGAGTCTGGTATGCAGGCTCTGCCTAAGTTTCTTACAACACCCACATCCAGCCTGGCATGAAATTATGGTTGTGTTGACAATGAGAACAAAAGCCTTACCCCTTAGAGCATTTATAGATGGAATAACTTAGTGAGAGTGTTGAATTCCATACTAAGGAGTTTGGTTTGTGTTTTGAAGGTAAAACATGTCTATCGAAACATTTAAGAAGTGGTTACAAGATCAGATTTATAATTTCGAAAGGTTATTTGGATTTGTCCCAATAATGTCCTTATTAGCAAAAGAAAGTCCCAAATCACAGGTTGCACTCTGTAGTCACATCTCTTTAGTCACCTTTAATTTGAAAATCTTCCTTGGAGCTTTCTTTGTCTTTCATGAACTTGAGCTTTTGGAGAGTCTGGCTGGTTATTTTGCAGAATGCCCCTCAATTTGGGTTTGTCTGAGGTTTCTTCCTGATTCCGTTTACACATTTTGACAGAAATACTCAAGACACAGTGCTGTATCCATCTCAGTTTATGCTAGGTCATGGTGATGACTTTTGTTAATTGTGGTATTAGGGCTAGAGCGGTGGCTCAGTGGTTGGAGCGCTTGCCTGGCTTTTGTGAGGACCCCAGTTCAAACCCAGCACCACATACACAACTAAGTGTCAAAGAAACAAAGGCCAGATGAATAAATAAATAAAATCAATTCTCTTTCTCTCTTTCTCCTCCTCTCTCTCTAAAAGAAAAAAAATGTGAGTATTAGGTTAGATCCCTCATTTAAGGTGGTGGCTCTCTAGTCTCTTTATTGCAAAGTTATTTTTCCTTTTGTAGTTTATAAATTCTTTCCCCTTCTTATGGATAGATATATACAATTATAAGTATCTCACTACTCAAATTCTTACTTAGTGATTCTTGTTTGAATCATTTAATACCATGATGGTTGTCAAGTGGGAAATTTCCATTTCCATTATTCCTTCTCCACTCATTCACTGACTCTCTTCTATGAGACTCAACTTTCCCTTCTTCTTCACCTATTTATTTACATACATACAACATACATGTACACACCCACACACTCAGAAAGAGACAGCTTCAATCATTCTTATTGTACTCAATAAATTCCTTGACTTAATTTTCTGTATCATTCACATTATCTTGTTTTAGGTGTTTCTCTTACAAATAGCATATAGCTAAACTTTTTTTAGTACTGGGAATAGAACCCAGTACTAAAATCCCAAGCATTCTATCATTGAGCAGCATCCAAAGCCCTGACTCAGAGAGTTTTATTCATCCATATGAATCATGAAAAGAATATATAAAGATTTATTTCTACCAAAAAATGAAGTAGGCTTACAAGTGCTGATACAGGAAAAAAAATAAGTCTTATATGTAGTCATAAGAAAAAAATCATAGGCAATGCATATGTAAAATATGAGCCCATCCATTGGGGGCAAAGGCTATATGTATGTGTAGTTTCATAATCATAAAAGTTTCTGGAAGGTTACTTGAATAGTGGTTAACATTGGTTACCTCTAAGAAGTTGGTTTAGAGATGAAGGTCTACATTAGCTTTACGTATTGTTTGCACTTGAACATCTGTGAACAGGTATATTTCTTAGATCAGTTAAAGACTCCAATGCCTGCTTGCTAGAAGCTCAGAGCCCAAAGCACAGACAGACAGACAGACAGACACTTGCTCTGTGGGTTATACCTGAGGCTGATGGAGGGAACTCTGGGTTGGTTGCTATGGGAGCAGCAAGAAGAGGAGTCAGGGGAGGCCCCCTAGGGAAAGGGACATCTGAGTGGTGTCCTGAAGTGAAACATCTTGGCTTCGTGGAAAGAACATGGGCACTGGAGTCTGGGAAACCTGGATTTGAGTCTCCAGCTACTCACTGACTGTGGACTTGGGCAAACAGGCACTTCTACAACTCCCACGGGATTCTTAGGAGGATTAGGAATTATACTATATGTGTAGAGTACGAGAACAGTGCCAGCATAAGCATTCAACATCTTTGAGGAGCGAGTAGGTGTTAACAAAGGGAAGAAGGTGGTAAAGAGGCAAGGGCATCACTCAGAGGAGCAGCCCATGGATTGCTGGGTCCAGGCCTTGGGTTTTGGCCTGGGGAAAGTGGAGAGAGACAAGGAAAGTTTATGAAGATCACTGAATTCCAGGCTAGGAAGTTTGAGTTTATGAAGATCACTGAATTCCAGGCTAAGAAGTTTGAGTTTATGAAGATCACTGAATTCCAGGCTAAGAAGTTTGAAGGCAAAGGGCACCTATTGAAGGGTTTTAGGTACAAGGTCAGATGTGTAATTTTGAAAGGTCACTGGTAGCAAATTGAGGGGCAGACTGGAGAATTAAAAGTGAAATTAGGAAGGTCCTTTAGAAGATTCTTGCCATAATCTCAATGGAAGATGAAGATCTTAATCAAACACTTAGCTATGAAGGAAATAGGGTCATTAAGATCTTAACACCTATTAGATGCAACAATCAAGAAGAAAGAAGGAAGCATCCCAGAGATCTTTGTCTTAAGCAATTGTGCGTATGGTGGCAGGTTTAGGTTGACAGGTGGCAGAACAGATCTGCAGGAAAGCAGAGTGCAGCACTGGGCATGTTGAGTTTTAGTTGTCTTTGGTTCATGCAGGTGGTCATTTAATAATCTACTCAATGGGAGGCTGACACTCAGAAGGGAAAGCATGCTGGGCAGGAACTTCGTGTTAGTTCAAGAGTGGATAGATGGGGCTGGAGCCATGGCTTGGCTTATGGTGCTTGCCTGGCTCTCACAAGGACAAGGATTGAAATCCCAGCACCACATACACAACAAAGTGTCAGAGCAACGAAAGCATATGAAAAACTAAATAAAATTGATTCTCTCTTCTTCTCTCTCTCTGTCCCTGTCTCTTAAAAAAATAAGTGGACAGATGGCTAGAAAGGCAACAATTATTTTGGGTAATATCAAGCATGACAGGGTTATGAGACTGGGTGGATTACTTGGTCTTAAGGTTCTAAATAGAAGGCTGATTAACAGTTTTAGTATCAACAATCAAAACCTAAGTGGGTGTAGAGGCTTAAGGATGACACCAGGAGGCCTTTGCTCAGGGTTCTGAATGGGAAAATAACCAAATAACTTTGGATGTCTCCAGCAAAAGCCTCAAATGCTTTGCGCTTTCAAGGACACTATTAATGTGACAACCACTGAAATCATTTGGCAAGTGGTAGACTTGATCTATAACCGACAATTACATTATTTGTTCTGATTACAGAGCTAAAGATATGAATTGGAGAGTAGCCAAGAGAAGCTATTTACCACATTAATGAGAATCCCAAGTAAAATATTTGCAAGACCGTGTTTGAAACTTTGGACATGGTTTGTTAAGAGTTCATAGCAGCATCCTTGCAAGGAGAAGAAGGGCAAATGATCAGACAAGCATTAAAGAAAAATAAAGAATCCAAACTTTTGCGTTCACATCATTTAGTCTGTGCCAATGACAGGGTAAATATAGGGTAAATGTGGTTGCTGAGGACTGATAGATGTATTTCCAGTCTGAATCTCAAGATGTAAGCTTTTGTCATCCAAGGCCTCCCTCATTGTCTACAAAGTATTAGATGAACGCATATGTACACTTGTTTTGGAGCAAAAGACCCTCAAATTAATACTGCAACTGTTTTTCTTTCTATGGCTTTTTTTCTTTCTCCCCATACCCATTTCTTATTTCTCAATTTTTCTTCTTTCTTGTCTATGTCTTGTGCTAAACAGGCCTTGGAAGGAATTTGCTTACCCCATTGTCTAGCCCTTTTCATTCCATATATGGCTAAAATGACTCCTGACTTTGGTTGAAAACAGTGATAAATTTGTGTGTGTGTATGTTTGTGTATGAAATAGAACTTTCCATGACCTTTTTGTTTTATTAAATAAAATCTTATATGATGTTTGAAACCCGCTGGTCAAAAGCAGAGTGTTGGGGTGGAGATCAAGAGTACAACACCACAAGAGTCCCTCGGGGGAGCAGCATCACCCAAAGTGCTAAGGCATACAAGGTTAGTATGTTTCTGATTTGGTAGGCCTCAAAGACCATCAGGGTCGGGGAGCTCTTGAGCAGGAAGCCTTGTTTCCTGGCTTGTTGGGTTGTAGGGTAAAATGTGAGTGAATCCAAGGTTGAAGCCCAGAGATTTCATCAGTTAGATGTGTTGTATTTCATGCCCACAGGCACACTCAAGAAGCAGCTAGATGTTACCCCATGCTGGCCATTTGTGGAGGATTTAGAGTAGGAGGATTTGTAGGGCTAACATGCAAATCCACCTCTCGTGCTCAAAAATAACTATTTAAACTGCAGAACAGAGTGTATAATCTGTCAATTATGAAAAGAAGATTCTTTTACATAGATGCATCTTTAGATGGCTGCTGGACATTCGAGAAATGATTATGAAATAATGCCAAATACAATTGTTGGTTTCTGTTTCATCTTACCCCCCTCATCCACTACCCATAATGATGACATAATTATTCTCAGCCTTCATTCTGTTCTTGGGACAAATGGGGGCGAGCCAGATAATATATCATCTGTGGTCTTGAATGATTTCAAGCAGATGTGGCTACACCTACCAAGAGTAGAATGCTAGACACTTCCATGGCACCCTGAAGACACACTGTCCAACCACTTCTTCCCCTGGCCCTCTGAGAGGCGAGATCTCCCATCTAGCAACTAGCAGCTGAGGTGTTTTGAATAACCTGGAGACTTCTATCCCCCCAGGGTTTGGTGCTTAGGTGACAAATCTAGTTCCTGCTTTTCCAGGCCTAGTTCCTGGATGGATTCTCTCATGCAACTTGGCCAACATTTTGCAAACAGCTGGGCTCAAATCTTCCAAAGCTACCCTTGTTTGGTTGTTCTCTCCCTCTGATAGTGCCACTCCCTCCTCTACCCAGGGCTTCTGTCACCTGTCTGGACTTGGATTGGACTTGCTCCATCTAGTTCCCTACCACTCCTTCTCCTTCTGCTTCTTCCCCGCCTCCTGGCTTCTGTCCATCCTTACCCCCTCACAGGAGCATAAACTACAGAGTCACTTGGACAAGGCCATTCTTTTATCCAGTGATGATGTCATTGCTCAATAATTTATTTGTGACTCTTCCCTCAGTGGCTGCACCAAATTATTTTTACTATCTTCCATAACTATATTGCAGGGATTAACTTTTTCCAAATGGCCAGACATTTGTCAGGGTCAGGCACAGTGATGAAGGCTGTGATCAAACACAACACCACAATTTCTGTTGCTGAAGTAATAAGATGATTTTATTTTGCAATTTGTAACCTGGACTCCAAAAGAAATTCTACCAGACTGTAAGCCTGAGGCCAGAGACTGCGTTTGTTCTGCTCATCACTCTGTTTCCAGTACTGAGAAGAGAGCTTGGGAAATTGTAGGTGCTTGATCAGTATTTGTTGAGTGAATGGGGAGAAAGACTTCTGCGAATGTCAGAGCAGAAGCAGTGTTTGTAGACACACAGTTGACCTCTCAAGGTGACATTCACGAGAGAACCCACTGGCTGAACACAGAAATCCTGATTTTGCCTTATTCCTGGCTTCGCGTGGAAATAGCCCAGAGAGTTATTAACAATTAAATCAGGAATGTAAACCTCGGGATCATCTACATGTTGGAGCCATGTGTGCAGATGTCGCTCCTAAGGGAAGCGCTGTAGTCAGATGGCCAGGACCACGTGTCCAAAGTCTTTCCATTATAAATCATTATTACCAGAAATTTAAAAAATTGTCTTCAAGTGCAGGCTTTAGATAGCTTTGTTTTTCCTTTCATGTGGCAGAATCACATCTGGACGTTAGATATATTTTATCTAAAGATAGCATTTATCCAACTTACTGTTGCTTGAAGAGAGAAACCTTTTTTTTTTCTTTGTTTTGTTTAAGACAGACACTGCTTATAATACTCTGTAATCTTTCATGGCTCACAGTCATTTAATAGAAGAAAAGGGATCAAGAACGTGCATGTGTGTGTGTGTGCAGAAATACAATGACATTATTTTTATAGACTGAAAAAAATAAGATAACTGCTTTGTCATTATCCTCTTATTCATTTATTCCTTAAAGTTGTCACTGATCTTCTAGGTTATGTCGCTAAGCCCTAAACTCGGCACCAGCATGAACTTCATTGGAATCTTCTTAATAATTACTTCAGGGCCACAGAACATGAGTTTAGGGATTTCTCTATCTGTCTTCTTATAGACTGGATTCTTTTTATTATCGTTGATTGTGTCCGCCAATCTAGCTACCATTTGGAGCTTAGAAAGAAAGAAGAGAAATAAAAGAGGAGTCAAAAATAAGAGATGAAAGAAACAAGAGTAGAAGGTTAAAGCAGCAGGCCGAGAGAGCCCTTTGCAGGAGCACGCAGCAAGAGGCTGAAATCGGAAGGAAACCTGACTGAAGGGACATCTGCACGCTGCCTTTGCTGCCTAAGACACGGACACTGATTTAAGTGACTAGGAGTTGGCCCCGAAGGGACAGTTTGCAAATAAAGAAACATTTAGTAGTCCATCCCAATTTCACATTCACCAAGGTCCACAGGAGTTCTGGAAATTTTCATCTTTGGGAACAGGACTCTGACCTTTCTTGCCTGGTGGCATCTGGCTAGTCTCCTTCAAGAGAACTCTTTCATTTGAACTGCGTCTTTTCTTTTTTCCCCTGAAGGCACGTCTTATCCATTTTCTTCCATGTGATGGAGATGATTTCCAGTTTCCTGTTCAAACTCCTGACCAGCGTTCATGAGTCTGACCTGTCATTATTATCGAGAGCGTCCCTCGAATGCCAAAGTGGGTTCCCAGGCCTCCAGTTAGTATAGCTTGGGCGTGGAGTCCATTTCCATGCTGTGGGGAAGGAGTCGCCGAAGCCATCCCTGTCCTGTGGACTTCTCCCTTGCGTGTCCTGTCTTAGAGGTGTGTACAATAGTAGAGGAGTTCTAGGGATACAATCTGAGCCGTGGAATGGATGTTGCTGGCTAAGCTGTACAGTGATTCAATCCTGGAACATGGGATCCTCAGTACGAAGCCTTTGACAAGCTTGCTAATATCTGATCTGCTCATGCAGATGAGCTTAAACACACCCACTCAGGAACGCCTCGCCTAGTTCGTTAACACAATCCTCTAAGTTCCTTAAGAGCATCCTGCATGCAGAAAACGTTTTGTAGCATCAGCCCAGAGATTGGACCTATTGAACCATTTTTCATTCGAGAACTATTTTTATCTACTTTTCTTCTGATCCATCTTGGCATAAATGAAACAACAAGCAACATTTTAAAGACTCTCCTTTGAATACAGTTATTTTCAACCTTCATTTCTCCAACTATAAAAATTTAACAGATATGCATCATGGGTGGAAAGAAATTAATTTTTTACCACCCACAAGAGTTCATTAGTGAAATAAGGAAAGAATTTAATGGATTTGCGCTTGGTGTGCCTAAAATTATTTCGTCATAACAAAAGGTCTTGAAAGACTAAGAGAAAGTTTGATACATTAAATTGCCTATCTGAACAGTATTACTGTATGGAAGGAAAACAGTCTTAAAATAGCTCATTGTAGCACTGAAAAAGAGATGGAGGAATCCATAGAGGAAGTACAAAGCTTCTGCACTTGGAATGAAAATCTTTTTAAAAATACCAACACAGTACTTGCTCTTTGCTCGTACAAAGTCCCAGATTTTCAGGAACTTTCATGTTTCCATTTCATTTTTGTGGGGGTGTGACTTGCTTCAGTTAAAAGCCTAAGCAAGCGTTATCTCTCGACTTTAAAGGACAAATCTTCATTCTTCCCAAAAATACAGTAAAGCCTTGTGTTCTTCATATATTGAAACCTACTAATTAAGAATTTGTGGGGAAAAAAAAAGACCTACAGGGCAGAAATATAGCAGGAGGGAATGTTTTACAAATAAATCCTATCTTCTCCCTGACCTTTTAATAGAGCACCTCCTATGTAATATCAGAGATAGAAAGGATCTTCATGGCCATCTAGTCCGACACCCCTTTTTATAGATGAAGGAAAACGGAAACACAGAGAGGGTAAGTGATTTATTTGCTCAAGGGCACCCAGCCAGAATCAAGAAAAGAATCCCGTCCAGTGCCTTCTTACCCTGTAGCACCCAAACACCAGGTCTTGCTTATTTACTGGATAAAGGCTTGGCAGTGAGAACTACAGGACAATTCTATTTTTGTAGTGATTAGTCTCTATGAATGCATCCAATTGAAAGCGATATAAATCCTGTAATGTCCTCTGATGCAGGCTTTAAGTGGTTGATATTTTGATACCACTTCCTTTGCTCCTCTTCCCAGGTCCGAGTTTGTGTAGCTTGAAGATGTTCTTCCTCAAGGCCTGCTGCAAGGTGGTGGGTCATAAGTGGCCTTTAGCGTCTGAGGTCAAAGAACCCGTGGGTCCAGCTGGTGAGCCTCCTCAGGGTGACTGTTTTGTGGGTCCTGCAAGGTGTGTTTGTCTAAGTCCTACCTCCCCCTGCAGCTCTTGAATCTGAGAGGAAAAAGCAAGGGATGAAACACAAATTCCTTTTTCATTATCTGGTAACGTTGTACCAGCTAATGGTAACTGTTTCTGCTCTTCTGGTGTTCTAGCTGCTTACTTTTTCACTTTCTGAAGTTAAAAAAATTTTTTTTTTTAATGACAAATCGTTATCTTCTGAAAGGCCAAGAGAGGAGCTGATGCAAAATCTAGAATTCTGTGTGTGTCCTACTATTGGACCCTGGGCTGCCCCTCAGTAATTGTGGGAAGTGACTGGCTCTAGAGTCTTCTCTCTGCCTCTGCGGTATTCCCTTCTTCCCTCATTGCCACTCTCCTCGATGCCAATCAGGACTAACAGGGCCAGAATCACAGTAAGATGCTTCAGGCACAGAGTTTAAAGGGGCACTGAAAATTCAGTAATCAAGATGAATCTTTTTATGCAATATTTAAAAATCCAAATTAATGCAAAAAATTCTATGACAAACAAAATGTCAAAATTCAGATAAAGAGAGGACCAGTATTACTAGTTCTTTTTCTCTACCTCAGGATTCAGTATGACTTGGCATGGCACTGAGAGTTAATATCCAGAAATAAAATGGAACAAGAGGGGTGTGTGTGTGTATAAGGGAAAAAGAGAAAGAGAGGATGAATCATAAACTCAAAAGAAACCTTAATCCCAAAAGGTTAGTCCAATCAATTTTACAGGTGAGGAAACAGAAATTAAATGGTTTGCCTTCGATCACAGAGATCTTAAAAAAAAAAAAACTAAACTAAAGCTCAGCTTTCTTAGGTACCAGCACTGTGTCTAGTCCAGCAGTGGCTTCCAAGGCAGGGGAGGTGCAAATCCCCCAACCCCAAGAGGAAACTTCAACAAACTGGTTAAAATCAGGGCTTACTATATAGAGACTGAGTTGTTGTTGTTATTTTTGGAGGGGGGATTTTTTTGTTTTTATTTTATTTTTTTTAAGAGAGAGAAGGGCAGAGAGAGAGAGAGAGAGAGGATCAATTTCGTTTAGTTTTTCATGTGGCTTTCGTTGCTTTGACACTTAGTTGTGTACGTGGTGCTGGGGTTTGAACCCGTGTCCTCACACATGCCAGGCAAGCGCCTTAACCGCTGAGCCAGCACTCCAGCCCCAAGACTGAGTTTTTAAAATAAAGTTCCCAAAGGGTGTGCGTGTTCTCTCTTTGGATACTGTGCCTTAAGGATTCCAGGGAAACAAAGAACAAAGTGTGCCCTAGAGATCTAGCTGTAGCATCTTTGGCACCCCCAAAATTGCAGGAGGCTGAGGGAGAAGGAACATCTGTGGCTCAGACCCAATTGCTACTCCTGATGTCTTGGCAAGACCAGCTTGGCTTTGGATATTGGGGCAGATACTCTCTTGACGGTGCCCCTTCTTTTCTCATTAGTTCTGCTCATCTGGTGATTTTCCCTGACTTGAATTTTTCTTACTTTGCCCTGAGGTTTGGGATTTGAGCTTTGGTTCCAATTGAATCTGAGGAAGCTGAACCAGGGCAGCCATTAAGGTTTGACAAGAGGGTTTGGGTCCAAAGCACCAGTTAGAATAAGTGCCTCTTATTCCCCCAGTGATCTGGCAGGGAAGTGTAGCTGGTGGAGGGAAGGTGTGGGTGTTCCAGGTCCCAGGTCCAGCTCTGTACCATCTATTTCTCAGTGTTTAATTATCTGCATCCCATTGTGACAGGTCTTAGAACACAGTCCAGGTTTGTGTTGAAATTGAAGCTCTTGTCCTCCTTGCTTCCTCCCCATTTGGATCTAGAGGATCTAACTACACCTGAGGGTCTGAACACATCAGGAGTTCTGAATAAGGGAAAAGAAAGCTATATGCTGCTGTTTTTGCAAATCCAGCTCTTTCTTTGTGTTCTTATGGGATTTTTGCTAAACTACAGGTCACCTGGATGCCAGGGAGCTAGTTTAAGAGTTCCAGTGATCAGTTCTATTTAGGGTGATCAACTCAGCCCAGATTGCTTGGGATTTACCTGATTGATTGATCGACTAATTGATTGATTTATACCATGGATTGAATCCAGGGACACTTAACCACTGAATCACATCCCTAGCCCTTTTTTATATTTTATTTTGAGACTGGGTCTCATTAAGTTGCTCAGAGCCTTGCCAAGTTGCTGAGGCTGGCTTTGAATTTGTAGTCCTCCTGCCTCAGCCTCTCCAGTCTCTGGGATTACTGGTAGACTTTCCTGATTTTAACATTGAATGTTCAAGTCCCAGAAACCCTTCAGTCCCAGGCAAACCACTACCATTTTTCAGCCTAGCTCTAGTGACTGGCATCCACCCTAGGACCACGCTATGATCTCTAGAGTCATTATGGAGGTGGGTGCTTGACCTTTTCTCAAAAACAGGATGGAACCACCAACATGAGCACTGAAGGAGTAGGTGAACTTGCTTTTCAAGTTTGGGAAAAGGAACTCCAGCAAAACCTGTCCTTCAGCCTCTGATAAGAATCAGATGCTTTTGGTCAGGGTTTGTAGACTGAAAGTATAAGAATAAAGTTACCACTAACCCTATGGCTCTTGGCTGCAGGCCTGAGGTGTCTGGTGAGGACCCTGGGGTAGCAGACAAGCATTGACACTCGCAACTGGCAGCCTGGATAATCCTAGCCACTTGATTCCTGGAATCAGGAAACAGGGCAGAGGGATGGAGGAAGGAGATACTTTACACCAGGGAAGGACAGGCTTCCAAGATGATGTTCCAACCACAGAGCATCTTCATAGTCACTAGGTCAAATTTATCCTCAGCGCTCAGCCTCTCTCCTAGGTCAGGACTGGTGGAGAAAGTGCCAAAGGTGTGTGATCCTCTCAACGCGAGAAATCCACATCAGTTGTAGCAAAAAACATCAAAATTCCCCCAATGCATTTTCTGCTACCATGTAGCAGTCTTTCATCTGGTTTTTCAGAGGGCATGGGAGGGAGTGAGGGTTGGAAGGCCCATCAGAATGATCCATTCTCCTTTGGTGTGCACATACATGCATTCCAGCGTGAAGTCCCGAATGAAGCCACAAGTTCAAGCGCAGTTAGTACATGTCTGAGCAGAACAAGGGGTGCAGGTGCGCAGCAGCTCAGACACTTCTCAGCATTCATGGTCTCCCTGAGTGGTTTCCACCGAGCCAGTTGACTCAGGAGTCACAAAGGCACCACATAGCCTCCAGTCATAACTTCTACCATGCAGAGTAAACCCAGACTGGAGAGGTTCCAAAGGGAGCGCATGATGTGGAAGGATCTGCTGAGACCATGTGGTCACGGAATGGGTAGGATGAAAGGATGAGTGGGATTTGGGTAGAAAGAGATAGAAGGTGGAAGAAGAAAACAGGAGCGGTCAAGACTCCAACAAGTGAGCTGGGAGGGTGTTACAGTTTGGATGTGTGAGACAATGCAAAAACCCAGTCAGTGAATTAATCCCCTGATATGGATTAACTGGGTGGCAGCAAAAGGCCAATAGGGTGTGGCTGGAGAAGGTGGGCATTGGGGGTGTGCCTTTGGCGTAATATGCTGTGAACTGAGCTTAGTCTCTCTGCTTCCTGATGGCAATGCTACGAGCCACTTTCCCCCGACACACTCTTTTGCCATGATGTTCAGCCTCACCTTGAGGCCGGAGGAATGGAGCCAGTGTTCTATGAACTGAGACCTCTGAAACTGTGAGCTCCCAAATCAACTTTCCCTCTTCTAAAATTGTTTTTGTCAGGTCTTTTAGTCACAGCAGTGAAAAGCCTGACTAAAACAGAGAGGTTCTAAGAACAGCCTGTGTGGACACAGGTGAGCGCTTCCTGCCCAGTTCCTGGTGTAGATGTGTAATGGTGCCTAATCCCCCACACCATTCCTTCACCTTCAGCTCCTTAAAAATAGGACTTTTTTTTTTTAAACACAGCACCCAAGCAAGTGCTTACCATGGTGCTCTGGCATCATAGGTATTTGGGGCACTTTTTCAGGGACAGTTGAAATGGAATTCCAGAAGTGATTCATGGCAGTTTAGGGCATATTCCTTGAGACATAGAATCACTACCATGTATGTGTGAATAAGTGCTATGACAAACTGAAATGCAATTACAGACTATTTCTGTCATACGTGTAAGCCATGTTAGGACAGCTTCGAAAGTTAAATACAAAAAGTAGAATTTTTCATCCCAACTGATCTTCATTGAGATCATGTACATCCTTCCAACGAATGCAATTTAATCTCTTTAAAATAAACCATAATTCTATATCAATCAGAATGACTAGTTCAGATAAATTAAGGGGGCTTTGTATTTGCAGCCTCTCGGTGCTGCACAGGCTGGTTCAACATCATGGAGAGCTGATCCTTAGCTCTGGTGAGTGTGTGGTTGTGGGCTGAAGCTTTTGCAGATGACATTTCATCATTCCTCTTTCCTTTAGTTCCTATTATCTTCTTTCTTCCCCCACCTTCTATTCGTCTCTATTTTCCTTTTTGTTATCCTATATTATTATTCTATGACTATTAGACGATTCATTGCCCATACGCCCATTCCCTTCTAGATGTTTCTATCCCTGCACAAAGCTCTGTCTCTCTGCCACATCACTCACCCACAGATGCGAACGGCTTCCAGTTCCCACTCTTCCTAAAACCTGACCACACAGCTTTTCCTTGGACTCCTTGAGGATTAGACAACCATCCCCTTCTTACTTGAACTCATCTAAGTAAATAAATCCCTTTTCTTACAACCAAAGGTGTCCCAAGTCCCTTCCTTCTTGATTTTGTTGTAGGTAAACCTGCCAGTAGTACCCAGGGGAAACACTGAGTCAGGATATAAAAAGGCTAATACGTTCCTGAAGCACCAAAACATTTGGAAATGGGTAGACTGTTAGCTGAATTTCCTACTTTTTAGTGGAATGTCATTGGGACAAGGCTCTTGGGTTACACTTAAACACCTTATTAAAACAATTAAATACATTTTGTTGTGTAAAACAACGACAATTCACATTGATATTGCCACTAAGCCCCTACCTGTATGTTAGGCCTAGCTACACATAGGTGATCAGGGATTTCTTTCTTTTTTTCCCCCCTGAATGATAAACATTTAAAATTGGGAAATAAAGTGGACTTTATCTCCCTGAAAAGAATAGCTATAGAACAGCAAACTCTTTTTCTATCTTCAGAAGGGAATTGTGGCAAGAGAATAGAAACTTTATGGGGAATTACTGGTATTATCAAAGGCTTTTCAAAATGGACTTGAAATGAATAGTTGTGTGCTGGTTTTATTACTGCTTTGCAAGTTTACATTTTGTTTTTGTGTGGTATTTTTCTCCCCTCTATGAGATGGTTGCTAGGGCTGAAGAGCAAATAACCTTTATTGTGTTGAATTTGGGATTGAACATAATTATCTTATAATTTGGATTCCCAGTGCCATTTTTGACAGTTATATTATGAGCTTTTTGAGGAAAATTGAGCCCACATGCTGTAAGCTGCTTCCTCTCCAGTTGCCCTTCAACTTATGATGTCTCTGTTCTCTCTCCCCCTGTCCTCTGCATTGGGACAGCCTTAGGACCAGATGCTGCTGGATGGAGGCACACCGGATGACCCAGTGTGGGCACGGTCAAGCTTCTAGCATTGTTTGTTTTGGAGATCTTTGTCCCCAGTCAGCGTGCTTCCAGGTGATTACAGGAATCTCAGGAGAGGCTGCCATTGGTTATCATTCCAGGTATGTGCCATTGCTCATCACAGAGGGATGTCATGGGAAAATAGTTTTTGCAAATCAAGGTAGTGTTCCTAATAACCTTCGGGATCATTTCAGAGATGTTTTATCTTCATTTCTGACTGGTCTTTAGTTGGCAGCACTTCTGAGCTACTGGATCCCATAGCATTTCTCTAAAGGAAGGTAAAGAGCTGTAAATAAACTCTTAAATGCATCAGAACACACTGCTTACAGAAATCCGTCTTTTAAATACTTATTTTTCTCTGTTCCTTCCTATTGCACTAGGATAAGGTTGGGGTCCCCCAGAAGCCAACCCTGAGATAAGGGTTTAAGTGCACATGGTTTATTAGAGAGGTGATGTCAGGAAACAGCATTAGGAGTGTGGGGAAGTGATACAAGGAAAGGAAGGAAGTCAATAAAAGATGTGTCATTAAGTAGGTCACTATTGTGGGCAAGCAGGGCTAAATCCTGCTGGGGATCTCTAGGAGACAAGATAGAAGTCACACCTTAGAGTTGTACCACCCAAAGGTGAGGGAGCTGGAGATTTATAAATCCACTCCCTCAGCCACTGAGGGGGGCTGCTTTTGAACTGCGGGTGGCTGTTAATGCCCCAGACTTTCTACCTTCTACATTGGGGAGGGTTACCAAAACCCCAAGAAAGTTTCCAAGCAAAGAAAGTTCTGGAAAAAGAGATACAAAGGCTGCTAGTTGGAAGCCAAGCCAGTATATGCTAACGTGAAGGCTGAGTGGCCATAGGTAGGACACCAGCAATGTCTGCAATGCTCAATTTCTACGAACACAGGAAGTAGATTCTCCACCGCTCACAGGAGTCACCAAAACCTTTCATTGGTCAGGAGTTTAGACACATATGATTAGGAGAGTGAAGTATTTTCCCTTAATATATTTTCTTCATGTAAATACAAGAAAATGGAACCCATGGCCACAACAAATAGATTAATATCAAGCCTTTTCAAAATGCTCCCAGCCATCCTTTCCAGTGGATGGCAGTTAGACAAACAAGTCTGTCTCTTCAACATTTATTCTCAAGATGGTGCTTAATTCGTCATCAGTGAGTTTCCATGTTTTGTATAAGCTGGTCCCTTCTATTTGCAAGTGTCTGCACATCCCTGGGTACCTCACGGACCATGTGTATGTTGTCCAGGTGGACAGTGGCCAAACAGAGGTAGGTGACATTGCCTTTTAATTCCTAGATACCAGCTCCAAACACTGACAACTGAAAAGTGTGATTAAATCCAGGCGCCTAATTCCCCTGACATCCCCAGCGAGTCCTGCTGCTCTCCTAATGGCCCTCTAGCAGCTGAACCAATCATGCCCTGTTGTTCTCTATTGTTTTGAGAGTCGATAAGCCTCTCTACATTCCTAACATAGCATCAGAGAAGGATCTTGGTGACGAAGAGAATCAAGCCTATGGTCTCTGTTGCACACAGATGCCACAAGAGTTGAACTGAGCCTCCCTCCAGATGCAACTGCTGAATCGGCATCATGGCAGCAGGGAATCTAGAATGGTTTCTCATCAGTTCTAAGTGGCAGCCCCCATTGGTATCTGACCCATCCACCATTTCCAGGTTGACTACTAATTCTTGTTCTTGATATGTAATTTGTGAAGTTTCTGAGTTAGAAAAAAACTTTAAAGATTAGCTAGGCAAACCTATTTTACTGATAAAGACCTGCATTCCAGGGTGGTTAAGTAATTTGCCCAGAGTTAAACTGCTAGTGAAGAGTTGGGCCTAGGGGACAGAGCCAGACTTCCCCCACTTCATTGCAGCAGAATCTCTCATTGGATTCAGCGTAAGAAAATTTTGGTTCCACAGAGTTGGTGGGATTTTTGTTTGTTTGTTTGTGTGTTTTTGTTTTTGTTACTGGAGTTGAACCCAGGGCCACTTAACCACTGAGCCACATCCCCAGCCCTTTTTATTTCTTATTTTGAGTCAGGGTCTCTTTGAGTTGCTTAGGGCCTCGCTAAGTTGCTGAGGCTGGATTTGAACTTGTGATCCTCTTGCCTCAGCCTCCCAAGTTGCTGGGATCACAGGCATGTGCCCCTGTGCCCAGCCCACAAAGTTTCTGAATGCAGCTTAAGACAGTGCAAGTAATGATGAGAGATTCGAAGAATAAGACACAATGTCAGTAAGCTCTTAGTGATGTAGTAATAACTATATGACATAGAGAAGAATTTTATTAAATATGTAGGTTCATATGATAAACTGGGGTACACATCTGGACTTTATGTTCTGGTAAGCCTAAATACCATCCACAAGGAACCCAATCTTTCAAATTTGTGCTGGGACTTGGATAGCCAGTGAGTAGCACAGGGGACATGAGCCGACATCATTTTATGGTTGGGATAAGGGCATAAATGCCCCACCCTATGGCTCCTCTGCCTTGGCCAAGATGACTGTGAGGGCAGGGACTGGCTGCCTGACGAGATGATGCTCTGTCATGCCTCCACACTCCTGCAGATGCTTCCTGGCTGCACCAACTTGAGCAGGCACTTAATCCTTCCAAGATTAAATTTCTTCATTTCTGAAATACTATAAATAGCATCATCTGTAGTGTTGACTGACAATGAAGACTAAATCAGGTACCCCATGAAGTTCTTGGCATTCAATAAATCTGCATTATTATTGTCATTGATCTCCCCAGTTGCTACCTTCTGTACCGCCCTAACACAGCTCCCTTTCTTCAATCTTTTCAATTGAGTTTTTATTATTACATCCCCACCAGCTTGTGTCTCACTGACCATTTTCTCCCCCTGTTTTCTTGAATTACCTGTGAGTGCCTTGCCCCTGGCTTCTGCCTCTCTTCCCTTTCCTCTTCCTAATTCCCCTATTTCCACTCCTCTCTCCCTGGTCTTGATTCCTTTTTACATTTCTTATTTATTCTCCATCCCCTTTCCTATTTTGTTTATTTTCTTACGATTTATCCCAAACCCATGCTTCCCTCCCCTGAACATTTTCCCCTTCCCGTCTGCCTTGTTTGCTCTCTGCTTCTGTCTAATTCTCACACTTTACCTCTCCCTTTGGCTTCCCATGGCTGCCCCTTCCTAGGCCTTAGCACTCGCCCCTCTCTTGTCTTCCATATGCATCTTTGAGCTCAAGCTGCATCCCCAATTTCTTCTATGTATAGTTTTTATTCTGGAAGTGTACTTAGTTTTTGAGGTGGACAGCCCCTGAATTGGTCACCCGTGAATGGTCCCACCTCTTGGCATTCATGTCTTCATGGAATATGCTCCCCTTTGGTGTGGGCTGGACCTTGTAACTCCATTCTAACAAGTAAAATATGACAACAAATGATGGATGTCACTTTTTTTTAAGAGATAAAGGGTCAGTGAGAGAGAGAGAATCAATTTTATTTAGTTTTTCATGTGGCTTTCATTGCTCTGACACTTCATTGTGTACATGGTGCTGGGGTTTGAACCCTTGACTTCACACATGACAGGCAAGCACCATAACCACTGAGCCACCACTCCAGCCCCAGGATACCACTTTGGAGCTGAGATTTTTAAATGACTGCAGCTTCTGTCTGGGGTGCTCATTGGCTATGAGGGAAAACAGCTGCCATGTTGTAAGCTGCTTGACTGAGAGAGCAGCAGCGCAAGGAATGCAAGTCTCCAGCCAACAGCCAGCAAGGACCTGAGGCCGCCAGCCGAGTGGGAGGCCCATCCTCCTCCTGGGGGCCTTGAGATGCTGTGGCTGCTCTGACATCTTTTGTAGCCTCACGAAAGATCCCAAGTCAGAGGCTCCCAGCTAAGATGCTCCTGGATTCCTGATCCACAAGAATTATAATATAATAACTGTTCATTGTTTGAAGCTGCTATGTTTTGAGGGAATTTGTTAAGACCGTGAGGAAAATCACTTTCACTCTTTAGGCCTCAATTTCCTTGTGACCACTTGGAGTTAGTCTAAGGTCCTGTCCAAGAAGAGATAGTCAATGCTCCAACAGTGCATATTTGTTTGATTTCCCATAGGAATTCCAGTGAAACCTGCACCTCACTGTATTTCAAGCTCCACATCTTTGTATTTGCCTCACATTTTCCATTCCTATTATCTGAAGTCTGTTTCTAATTTCTGACAGAATTGAGTGGCCTATTGTTGCCTTGCTCTGCATGACATGCCAATTTCATTTTGGAGTCACGGCTATTGTCTTCTTCTCTGCTAATCTCTCTTGTTTTGCAAAATTCCAAGAGCACGTGTGAACATAGAGAGCTGCCCTTGTGCCTGATCTTGGCTCTGTGCGGCCCCCAAACAAGGGTGGATGACAGACAGACAGACAGCCTGTCTGCCACCAGAGGCATCTTTTCTTGCTTAAAAATTTGCCTTTCCACATTGCACACTCCCTTCCAGCTCCTTCAAGAACTAAAACATATTAAATAGAAGCAGAGCTGAAATTGGACGGAATGTCTCGGTCACTTAGACGCAGATCTCTCTTTCAGGGGGAGCACGTGAGGAAAGGGTCAGGGCGTGCCCACATGGATAACGGAGGGCAAGATTTCCATACATTTCTCATACCACTCAAGCCTTAAGCAGTGGCAACATATTTTTTTTTCTTAAGCAGGGCCTGTAACCCACGATCCATCACTTATGTATGGTGTCCATGGCAACCAGGCAATGGTATGGGATCCCTTCTCCCTGGGGAATTCCTTTTATGGCTCATTTCCGAAACCAGCGTGGCCAGTACACGAGTCTGCAGTTTCCCAGTTGCTTAGCAACCAGCTCCTGTGCTCTAGTCACTAGGAAAAGCAGTTTTCTTCTTCTTTTTTTTTTTTTGTAAGTATTTGTCGTCAGAATCATATGTTACATTCTCTCTACTTTGTCTCTTTAGAATGAAATAATTAGTGTGCGGTAAGGATGCAGGAAAGGGCAACTGCTCCCGGTTGTCATGCCTGCACGGCTTCTGGAGCCCTGTTGCAGGCAGGGAGAGGGAAGGAGAGGAGCTCGCTCTCGGCTGGTAATTAAGCAGCACGAGCCATCTGCACATGGAAAGCTCTACATTTTTAACGTCTCATGGGGGCATCAAATATGTCCTGGGCCAGCAATCTGTGATGCCTTCCTTCCCTCAAATCAGAAAATCCAGACTCGACCTACAGGTGTCTCTTGACCACGTCTCCTTGGCGTACATTCCTGCAGTGGGTGGGTGGGTGGGGTTGACTTATTGTGTTTTGGGAAGAAAGGACCTTGGGTTACTGCAATGTTTTTTAACCAGGAGTGGTTTTGCTTCCTAGATGATATTTGGTAAGGTCTGCAGACATTTTTGTTTGCAGGATCGGTCTGGGGTTGGGGGGACTGTTAATGATATCTAGTGGGTAGAGATCAGGGATGTTGCTAACCATCCTACAATGCAAAGGATAGTCCCCTCCGAGAAAGCAGTAATCCTGCCCACACTGTCAACATGCCAAGGTTGAGAAACTGTGAGTTAGAGGAATCAGAATATCCTTTGTCTTGCTAAAAACCTGCTTTCTAGCTGTTTAGGAACACTGTCAACAAGGAGGAGGGGGAGACCGATAGTTCATTCAACAGGCATGAATCCAATTACTGTAACAGCAAGGAAACTCAAAGCCCTTACCAATAGTTGATTAGCAATAGTGTTAAGCAGAGAATCCTTTGGAGTTTATGATAATGGAGATAATGCATACGGTGACCTTCCTGAAAGGAAGGAGAACAGGGTTGGATGGTCCTACCTACTTCTTTGGAGACAGCCTTGGCATTAGACAGTTTCACATTCTGGGTCTATAGCCTGTGCATTATGGGTTTTTAAGTGCTTGACATAATCTCTCTAGACTCATCCTTCTCAAGCCTAAAATTGCAATCACAGTTAAGATTGTAAGAATTTTATGATGGAGTACACGAAATGCTCTCCAGATCATTTCTTCCCACTCACCTTTTGGTCTCAGCTCCAACACACCAATTACCCCTTGTCCTGCTGAGTCCTTTGGACTTTTGAGGAACATGAACAAATGCATCAGTCCCATGATGACTGAGGTCATTTTATTCTGCAATGAGCAAGGGGGAAAGCACTATTTTCCCCTTGGGCTGGTAGTCTTAGACTAAATTTTAGCGCAATGGACAGAAAAACCTAAGAAGTGGGTGAATGAGAGATCGTATTACATGGATCAAGAGTAGGCATGGACCTCAAGACCCACGTTCCCCATTTACCAGGTATGTATGACCTCCAGCTACCTACCTGTCTGGGCTTTGCTTTCTCATCTGGGGGAATTATTATATTTTGTAGTATTATCATGAAAATCAAAGCTAATGTATACGAAAGTGCCTAGTCTGGTGTCTAACACAGGGTGGGCACCTGGTAATATTACAATATGTGCATTCATATAGGCAATCGCACTTTTTTAAGTACTTAAAAAAGTAAGACTGTCATGTGAGATCCAAACCAAAATCTTTCCCAGTGATACCAAGAGTAAGGCTAATGCTAAGGTCTGTGTGTTAGGAGGATGCCACTGGCCTCCTTATTAGCTCATCCACAACAATCCGGTTTCCCTCAGTATAATACAATAGTTTCGGCCAACATAACATTCTGCAAGCAGTTTTTCAACTGTTTCTATTCTCAGCCTATGATACTTCTTGTGGGGGTTTGTTTGTTTGTTTTGTGCTGGGAATCAAATTCAGGACCTTCTGCATGCTAGACACTCTTATCACAGAGCTACACCCCGGCCCCTGGGTTTCACATATCTGGAAACCATTTTTTATTGTTAGTTCTAAGAAGCTGGGTTTTGGTCTATTGTCACATTATCTGGACCTTTCACAAATTTCCCAAACTATGGTATATGCCATGACAGCCTCTAGCTTCCATTCTGGTCTCATACAGGAGCCCCCAAGTCCCTGTATCACTTGAAATGCTTTCTAAGTCCCATTATTTCTTTCTTGAAATTCATCCATTAGAACTGCATCTTCCAGTGTGTGTTTAAAACAAAGGAAAAATGATGTTTTCTTTGTTGTTTACCCTTCCTGATACTTTCTAACAATTTCCAAAACTTGGTTAACCTTTTGGGGACAGTCTTTGCTGTACAGTTCCTCAATGAAGCCCAAGTCTCTTCCGGGGTTACAACAGTTGATTCATAGTGGCAGCATCTTGTCTTCTATAGTTTGTCTTTTCTTCTTGTCTGGCTCTTCTTCCTCATTAAGATTTACCTGCCCAGCTTTTGCCCATTCACCCAGCCTCATTTAATCTCACCACAACTGGCTTCTTGTTGAACAACCTAACAGACCCTAAAAGCTTAGAGATTTTACTGCTTCATCTAGATTATTGTGTGATCCCACCCAATTTTGCCCAATCAACTAAAGCTCCTTGAAAGTGCAGCTCTAAACATGTCATTGCTAACACTTCTCCCCTCCACAGGAGATAATTAAATGATGTTAAATATAGAAGCTGCTTGCTCATCCCTCTGAAGCAGATTTATGGAATCTCACCTGGAAGCCACCGCAACTAGGAAAGATGGAGAAGGATGTTTATCAGACATGCAGGAGCCCAGCTTCTCAGAAGATGGGACACAGGTGCCTTTGTCTCTGAGTGAGTGGCAAGAGACAGAGCCACAGTCACACCAGGCTTGTGAGCTGCATGAGGTGGGACCTGGAGATTTACCAGGAGGACCAGAAGCACTCAAAGTATGTACAGGTCAGGGCAGTGGCACTGAAGGAGTCCAGGCAGGCTGGGGAGAGGTCAAGGGGCATCAGGCAGCACTTCTGGGATCCAGGATGACAGATGGGAGATTCAAAACAGAGCACCCTTAGAGCCATGGAAGAAAGACCAGGTTTTATCTGGGTGGTAACTTGTCTGGCTAAAAATGGAGTGAAGGGTTGGCCCCTGAAGGCAGATCCTTATAACAATAAACTAGGGGGAAACAAGAAAGGAGGGTTTGATGCTTTTTGCAGGGTGGAGCGGGAGGGATAGTTTTCTCCATATACCTGCAAAAACAGTACAGTTCCTAGCTCAAGTCAGCTGTTCTATGAGCAGGACATGCTGAATGTGAGCTCTGCATCTCACACTACTATATGGCCTTTGCTTTCACAAAGTTTCTGCACAATGCTCCAAGAACAACATTTCTGTGATCACTGAGTTTGGTGTTTTTGTAAACTGTAGGTCCTCCCTGGAGAGTCACGGTGAAGAGCCGCATTTTAAAAGTTCTGAAGGCTGTTTAAGTGCTTTTAATTCAGTGTTTCTCAGATGTAGTTGACAACAGGATCCAGCAGGATACGTTGTTACACAATAACTATGAACATCCTGTGGACACACCTTGAGAAACAGGGTTCTAGAACATTCCTAACCTGGTGTTCCCAGGCCCTTTACACCCTGGGCCTGCCCTTGTTTCCCAGCCTTTCCTTCCTTTATTTTCCTACATCCCACCCACATGAAACCCTTCCCTTGTGCATGCTCCTGTTTCACATTTCCTTCTTTCTTGTGACAGCAGGTGATTCATCATCTGCCCAAAATTGGGGGGGGGGGAAGCTGAGTCCTTCTCACCTCACTCCACCTCATCCTCATTTCCATCTGTCCTTTGAGACCCACCTCAAAAGGGACACTGGATTCTTTTTCTGCCCCATCTCTGCCCTCGCTTTCTCTTTACTATAAATAATCCTTTCTCTCCTCTAATTCATTCTGTCACACTATTACTCTTAAGGTAGTTGGTGCTTTTTCATTTGTATGTGGCCATTAGGACAGAATCCCTTCTGACTCGTTTTCACACCCTGCCCAGTAGAACCTAGCATATTTGGGGGTCTGTGAGGGGGAGCAGGAAGTACAAGGCTGTGAATTCCTAAGTTGAGGTAGGTTCTCAGCAATCAGGCCGGAGATGGCAAACATCTAAATTACCTGCTGGCAGCCCATCACTAGTGGCAAAAGAATTCATCAAAGATATCCCCAGCTGGGCATGGTGGTGCACACCTGTAACCCCAGCAGTTTGGGAAGCTGAGGCAGGAGGATCACAAGTTCAAAGCCAGTCTCAGCAACTAAGTGAGGCCCTAAGCAAGTTAGTAAAACCTTGTCTCAAAATAAAAAAATAAAAAGGGCTGGGAACGTGGCTCAGTGGTAAAGCACCCCTGGGTTCACTCCCTGGGTACCAAAAAAACAAAACAAAACAAAACAAAACAAAAATCCCCAGTACAGTTTTCCCAACAGTTATAAGCAATGGATTAGGGTTGATGTGAGAAAGAACATCAATTTGTCATTCCTGATTTGGATTTTTCCATCAAGGGAAAATGTAGCAAACGGAATGTGGAAGCTGTTGTCACTATAAACCAGTGACTGCCCAGAACAGAAAGGAGCAATTGGAAAACGATTCATTATACTTTCATGTTCACGTCTAGTCTCAAGGCTAATTATTTGTATAATTAACGTGTTACCAAATGCAAATAATTGATGAGCCTCATTTCTTGGAATGAAACGTGAGACTTGTGAAATGTAAATAGCTGTGAGTTACTAACCACTTTCCTTTACTCGGGCTTTGTGATAGCTCAGAGTCTGTGCGTTAAAGAAGCAATGTAAGAAAAATCCCATTGATGTTAAAAATGTACAAACTGAAACCATACCGTGTGCATTTCAATGCATACAAAAGCATGAGCTTATACTCTCACTTAGCCACTTCCTAACTGTGTCCCTGTGGGCGAGTCACTGAATCTCAATTTCCTCACGTTACTTACGGACCCCAGTTTCCAAATTCATAAGATGCAAGTAAGAGCAGCCCCTCATTCAGAGGCTGTGAGAATTAAATGAGTTAACACCTAAGAGTAAACAGCAGATGAAGGTCATTATTTTCATTACTATACTTATGTGCACATTGCACGCTTTTATATTAATGAGTGCTTGGATTTTTTACAGTAAATATGTAAGAAATATTAGAGGGCAAGGGAATATACGCAGATGTCTAATATATGCAGATGTCTCTGCTATCACACCATCTATGTGTTCCTGAAAAGCTCTTAAGGTCTGACAATGGCCCATTAAAAGTCCCAGGGCTGGGGCTGGAGCAGTGGCTCAGCAATTCAAGCACTTGCCTGGCATGTGCGAGGATCCAGGTTCAAACCCCAGCACCACATACCCAACTAAGTGTCAGAGAAACAAAAGTCAGATGAAAAAAATAAATAAAATTTATTTTCTCTCTCTCCTCCTGCTCCAATTCCTCCTCTTTCCACCCCTTCTATTAAAAACAGCAGCAACAAAAAAGTCCCTAGGGCTGGTAGGGAAAAAAATGGGGTTGGAACAGGCCACTCAAAACATATGCAACTTTGTAACCAAAACACTCACAAAACAATACCAAAATTAATAAGATGTTAGATCTACAAAATCTCAATTTGCACACACATTTGCTTGCTGTATCCAGGCCTTGAACCCTAGGGTTCCTGCTACTTCCCTGGAGGAATAGGTTTGGGAAGCCATTCATTTCTAAAAGTTTCATCAAAACTTAACATTCAAGTCAGGCCTGGTGACACACACCTTTAATCCCAGCGACTCTGGAGGCTGAGGCAGGAGGATCGCAAGTTCCAAGCCAGCCTCAGCAATTTAGCGAGGCCCTAAGCAACTTAGCAAGACTCTGTCTCAAAATAAAAAAATTAAAAAGAAAAGGGCTGGGGATATGGCTCAGTAGTTAAGCACTCCTGGGTTCAAGACCTGGTAGTAAAAAAATTAAATTAAATTAAACATTTAATTTAAAGAGCAACTTTCTTCTCTAATCCATTCTTCTAGTATAAAAGGAAATGTCTTCCCAGCTTTCTTGACTGGGCTCACTTTCTCCAGAAAAGCTTGACAAGAGGACAACACAGTGGTTCCTAAATTCACTAAATCAATCACTCCCTGAAGTCAAAAACAGGTAGCTTTGTGGATTCTCCGCTTTTTTCTTAAGCCTCTCACAGAGTACCTGGGTAGCAATTATCAAAGACGTAGTTACTATTAGAAAGCTTGTCCCTAGTTGTTTCAAATTATTAACGTACTGGCGGGGGGGAATTGCATAGGAACCAACATGGCTTCTCTGGTTTACCATTCTCCCATTTACCAATGGCTACGGGGTCATTCATACTTAGGAAACACATGTTGGAGCAAAACAGTTTGTATTGAACAACTCCTACCTGCCAGGCTCTGTGGTAGGACCTAAATATAAACCATGTGATTTAATCTGGGCATGAACCTAATACGGTAGATATCCTCATCCCTGAGGCTCAGGGACATTAAATAAGTTGCTTGAGGTCACAGGATTTTAAATAGCAAAGCTAAGATTCCTACCTGGAGGCCTTCTGACTACAAAATTCCCATTCTTTGAGGTCACACTAGCCTCGTAAGAGTTGATGGAGGCTGGAAAGAACACATATCCCTGGCTTGTGTAATGAATGAAGCCTCTTTCCTAACCACAAGGAACTGACATTTAATCTCATTTAATCCTCCCAGTAACTCTGTTACATAGTAATTATTAGCACCTCCTTATCGATGAGGGAGCCAAAGCTTAGAGGAGTTGTAGTTGGTTGGCAGTGGGGCCAGTATTCAAACACAGGCCTGTGTGGCTCCTAAACTGTGGTGTTTCTTCCTAATCCTGGTTAAATTTACATCTTTATTTATTTTTTTCAAGACACCGTTTGCTTAAGGCCTTGGTGAGTCTGCCTGGTTGCTTTTGAAAGCTCTAAAGGTGTTGGACCTGCCAATCCCCAGTCCCTCCTGTGGTAGATTTCACTGTACACCACACACATACACACACGCGCGTAGATGCAGATGACATTGACACACACGTACACACTACACAATCATACAAATGCACATGCACACACACGGGATCAGGCACACCACACACGCACACATGTACGCATGCACAGGCAGTTTATCCAGTACTTCTGTACATGCATAAAATAAGAGCATCTCCTTTGCCTCAGTGTTTTGTGTTTTTTTCTTTTTCTTTAATTTTCCAAATGTAAGATGGATCATAGACCTAAAGTAAAAAGCTAAAATACAAAGATTATAGGAGAAAGCATAGGAAAATCGCTTCGAGATCTTAAAGTAGGCACAAACGTCTTTGGTGGGGCTCTTATAAAACATGAAAACTGACAAATTGGACTTCATCAAAATTTAAAATTTTGCACAACGGAAGATACCATTAAAATGATTAGGTAGGTTGCAGACTCAAAGAAATGTTTACATGTTGTGTATCTGATAAAGAACGAGTTCTCAGAATCTATGAAAAAAATCTTATAAGTCATTAATGAAAAACCAAGCAACCCAATAAACAAAGGAGAAAAGATTCAAAGAGACACATGAGGAATACGCAGATCAAAACCACAGGAAGACATACCTCACACCCAGTAAGAAGGTGACGCTTATAATAAAAAAGACAAATGTTAAATGACAAGCATGGGTGAGACGTGGAGAAATTGGGGCCCTCACACACTGGTGGTAGGAGTGCACGATGGTGCAGCCACTTTGTAAAACAATCTTGCAGTTCCTTATGATCAAACACAGAGTTATCGTACGACCCAGCAATTCCACTCTTAGGTATTATACACCCCCAAAAAAATGAAGACATATGTCTATACAAAAACTGAAAATACGAATTAAAACCTTACTGAGATAGCTTTATATACTTACTAAGATGGCTAAAATTATTAACACTGATGACACAAAATCTCGGCAAAGATATGGAGCGACTGGAATTCTCGTACATTATTGATACAAGTGCAAAATAGTACAACTGGTTTGGAAAAGTTTGGTTGCTCCCAAACTTGAACATGCACCTATCCTATGACTTTGGTTTTCCATCACACTCCTAGATACTTGCCTAAGAGGAACGGAAGTATATGTCCATGAAAAGTCTTATAAAAGCTTGGTTCACAACATCCTCAAACTGCAACCAGTCCAAATAACCTTCAGTAGGAGAGTAGATTTTTCAAATTTTGGTATATTCATACACTGGAAGAACACCCACCAATAAAAATGAAATGAACTCTTGAGGTATATAAAACCATGGAAAAATCCTTCATTACACTGGCAAAATAAGTCAGATATAAAAGGGTCTATATTGTGTGGTTCCATTTATGTGACACTCCACTGTAGGCACAAGTAATCTGTGTCAAAAACAAAAACAAAACTCAGAAAGTAGTAGCCTGAAAGAGGATAGGAGAGGCTAGAAAGAGATACAGCAGAACTTTCCAAGATGATGGACAGTTGTCAAAACTCATTGAATTGGCCAGGCATTGAATCCCAGCAACTTGGGAGGCTGAGGCAGGAGGATCACAAGTTTGAAGCTAGCCTCAGAAGTTAGTGAGGTCTGTCTCAAAATAAAAAATAAACCAAGGACTGGGATCAGTGGTAAAGTGCCCCTGTGTTCATTCCCCAGAACCAAAACAACAACAAAAACTCATTAAATTATACAGTTAATATTTGTGCCTTTTGTTCATGAAAATTTTACCATATGAAAGGAACACAGCATATATTAGGGCTAGAAGGGCAGTGTGGCCAGAGAGGATCCAAGAAAAAGTGGAGAGAATGAATGTCAAACAACAGGAAAAAGGAAAAGGCAACAAAGGAAGTCTAGCAGTCAGGAGAGAGCGATGATTAAAATCACAATTCTGAGATATTCTATAACAGAAGCAAGCGCTCTGCACCAATAACATCCATTGCAAATTCACTGTTGGGGGAGTTATAATTTTTTTAGAGTTATCTGTTTAGTTCTCATCACCTGTGTACACCTAAAATAGAGACCCAAGAGAAATTGTGCAGTTGGGTTTTTAAGATAATTTTGGCCAGAAAATGTGGACTTGTTACTTTATTTTGCTTCTGGTACCATGTAACTTGGCATTTGACCCCATAAATACTTTTTAACTGATTATAAGAAAATAACCTCATTTTTGGTGTTGGTAGTCCTAGTAGAGAGAAAATGAGTTTTCATGAATCCCCCTTGGTATGGTAGATGTTTTTGTCCTTCTCAACTTTATATGGGGTTGAAATCCTCACCTCCAATTTGATAGAGTTAGGAAGGAGGTAGGGCCTTCTGCAGGTGGTTAGGAGGCTCTTCATGAATAGGTATCTTTGACTCTTTCATATTATTGTAAAATACCTGAGTGCTTCACAAAAAAGAGTTTTATTTAAGTTTGGGAGGCTGAAAGTCCAAATAATATGGTGCTGGCTCTGGTGAGGGTGCCCCCCTGGCTATGCCACAACACGGTAGATGGAGCCAGGGTGGAGTATAAGAGGAGGAGAGCATGGTAAGAGAGGAAGCTGGAGACCTAGGAGCGGCCAGTCTTGATTTTTTTTTTTAATGTAACAACTCAGTCTCATGAAAACTAGCTTACTCTGTAAGATCAGTATACATCCCTTCCAAGGGCAGTGCCTCCAAGGACCTATTTACCTTGCACAAGGCCCTGATGCTTAAAGGTTGCACTACCTCCCAGAATTGCCCCACTGAGGACCACGCTTCCAGCATACGAGATTTGGGGGGACACACTTAAACCACAGCATTGGTACCCTTATGAAAGAAATCTGAAAGAGACCCTTCACTCCTTTTGCCACATGAGGTTAAAGTGAGAAGATGGTCATCTAGAGAAAGCAGGCCCTCACCAGACCCGGAGACTGTTCCCTTCTTTATTACCTTGGACCCCTTAAATATCTGCTTGGTTTTTAAAAATAATTCTTCAGTAACTTCAAGCAGTTGTTTGTATTTTTCAAGAATTCTATTTTCTCAAGAATTTAGTTTTTGTCTACAGAAGGGTTGGTTTAACATGAGCTGCTTGGCCTTTACAGAAGTAAAGAAGTAGCACTTGTATGATTTTCTTTAACTAGCATTCCTTAAAAAAATTCTTCATTTGGCAGAAACTTATTAGCATACCACAGACTTGAGTATTATATATAACTCATTTTTGGAAATGCTATTCTAAGATTTTTATCCTGGGATACCAAGAAAATGTGATAAAACAGAGAGATTAGATAGTTAAAAAGCAAAATTGCTTTGAAGGAAAGATAACAGAAATGAACCTGGGCAAGGAAGGCATTGAAAGCACACTCTTTCTCCTAATATCCTCCAGGTAGCATGCTACAAAGAAGAGAGGTGGCTTTCCACGACTTTGCTCCCAGAAATTAGGGATATATCTGCAAATTCCTTAATTCCCCTTAATCTCTCAGACAGCCAACCCATCAATTAATCTCAATCCTTCTTGAATCTGTTTGTAATGTCAAACATTATCTAAATTTACAGTTAAAGAAATAAAATATTTACTTAGGAGTATTAGGCCTATAAATTTGTTTAGTTAAAAAGAATGGGAGCAGGCTATAAAAGATCTACACAAAGAAATAAATAATAAGCAATACTATACAGAATCCAGATGACAAAAAGCCTCAAATAGCCACTCCTTTCTTCTGCCCTGTTATTTTATTAGAAAAGGAATTATAAAAATAAATTGATATTAGACAATATCACATAGGCTCAGTACATATTTAGCTTAGCTAATGCCTGTTTACTTTTAACTACAGTGGATTTATAAAAGCAATGAAATAAAAATTAAGCCAAGAAAAATAAAACTTGAAGCAAAGCGCTTTTTTCTATCACAATATTAAATTATTTTCATGGATTTTTTTTACCTGTCAGATAAATTTTGTTGCATTCTATTTCTCTGAAAATTGAAAAACTATACCATAATGACGTTTAGAAGGAAGAGCCCAAGATTAGGAGTCAAATAGCCTGGGATTTAACAACTGTTCAGTGTTGTGAAAATTAAATTAGGTAGCATTTATTAAACCTATATTATATAAAAAGTACCTAACATAACATTTGGCACTCAGTAAATGTTGGTTCCCTTTTCCTATATGGTTTTCTGGGAGTACAAAGAGGAAATTTTTTGATAGCAAACAGGAACAAGAACATTTTATTTATTTAATTTCGGACAAGCAAAGGTGTGAAAGTAATGTGCCCTTTGATTGACTGATTGACAGCCCAGATCCCAAACTGAACCAGAATTTCCAAAAGGTGAACCTGATCCTATAATTTTATGCCGATTTTCTATGTACTTCATAAGAATTATTTTCTCATTGCTTATACCTTTATTGTCAACCTGTCAAAATAGCAACTTTCTGCTTATATTTACACAAGCAAATGCAGTGCTTTTTTATTAGGTTTATTTTTGGTTGAATTCAATGGAATCTCTTGGAATAAATCATTTGTGTAGCAGTGAGAAGTTGACCTTATAGTTATCTTCCTGAGAAGGATGTTTTATTAGTGTTGAATCAGCTTACGGTATTTGCGAGGTAATCCGAAATCTAGAGACTTCTCTGACATAAGTACTCCATCAGGCTCTCTGCCTGGGTTCTTACCTCTACAGTGCATGGGCTTTTGTCTTCATTCTTTGTCCCTGTTACGTAGGCCAGCGCATTTGAGACAAAACCAATAAGAGGGCTGAACCAGGAGCTGTCCCCAATCCAAGCATCCCACACAGGTCAAACCTTTAAAGATGGAAATGGAAATGGACAGTGGTCCTCTGTCAAAGAGGTCATTTGGCACTCATCTCACAAATGGAACAGAATAAAAGATGGGATGAGTGGATGAGATGGGGGAAGGGGAATTGATATGCAGAAATTACCAGGCAGAAGGTTGGGTCCTTGCCTTCTCTGTCCATAAATCCTGGTGTGATTAGATTTGGTGCTACAAACTTTCCAGAGATTGCTGGAAAAGAAATCACCTGCTGGCCGCATTCTGCTAGTTGGATTTGCTACTAATGGAGTAGGCTACGCCCAAGACCTCATTTTTTTTTCTGCGTTTTACTGCAGTTACCCTCACATCTGCCAGCACCAGAGGAAATTGATGGTAACCAATTGTCTGTGTGCTTTTGTTAGCCCCTCTTTTCTGCTGTGCTGGACTACACAATTACTAGAGCCCTTGAGAATGCTTATTGTCAATAGGAGTAATTTCACATCCCATCCATTTAGTGAAAAGATGTGAAAATTGATCTTGGTTCTGTGGGAAGACTGGAACCAGAGCTCAGGCTACAAATGCCTTGGAAATAAACACGTGCCCATTGCTGTTTTCATTAGGTATTGCTGTAGCCCAGCCTCTGGGGAAATGAACTCCAGTCCGGCTGTCTTTCTGTGCAAGTTCAGATGTGTTCCCAATCTGGTGAAGTAGGCTGTCAGTTTCATTTACTGTTAGATTTTGTAGTGGTTGTCAAGTAAGGGGCTGGCAGCCCTGAAGAGCACAATTCTCTGTTTTATCCACAGACAGGGGACAACGTAATTTGACACTGACTGCCAAGGAGGTCCTTCCAATTCAGCTTATTGTCTGGGCTCTTTTTCTTTTATGATTTCAAAAGTCTCTTCAAAAGGGCAGCAAAATTAGCCTTAAAGAGTATTTGTTGGATTGCTTTTAACAGTGGTGATAAGGCCAAAGCTCCTAGTCTTGACAGAAGTGGTTTCATTACAACTTGTTTTTATCTTGCCAGAATAAGCAAGGAACTTAAAAATGTGTTTTCATTATGGCTAAAGACCACATTTTAAGCTGATATCTTCCTCAAGGAAAGAACAATCTGTAAACTCCTTTCTCATTCTCTCTCTAGCTTTTTGCTTCTTAGGCAAAAAGTAGGTGATTTTGTTTAGGTTTTGGTGTCTTTAAAGAGGGCTTCTGTTCCAATTGGCACAATTCACATATCCACAAGAATTTGTTTCCAGAAGATGTGCACTTTGCCCCAAGGAATCAGATTCTTTAAATGACCTTTATTTACCAAGAACTGTAATTAAGATGAAAATCTTTAACCTAAAAATGAACCTCGGAAACAGAATGTGAAATAAAAGCATAAGACCAACTGTATTTTCTACGTCTCCTTCCCTTGAAGGTGACATTAGGCTGACTTTGATCTACAGACATGACATCATCTACAGGGTGCACCCTGTGCCAAACGTATTGCATTCTTTCAACCAGAACAGTGCTTTTGTGCAGACTTCAGATAGGAGCGAAGGCGCTTCAGAGTTGGCCTGAGTGTTCCCAGACAAACAGGTTGGAGCACATTGGAGTTACACAACCCCTGCAGACGCCCAGCTTCTTCCCCTGTGGCCAGCTGGAGAGTTTACATTTGTCAATTGCTTCCTTCAGGGCCTGGCTCAAGATCCACTTCCTGCAGGAGTCCCTCTTTGACTAACTCGCCTTGCTCAACCTCTCTATCACATCTGTTTATTACTCATCTCACCCTCTTTGTTCTGCTCTGTTATGTGCTAGGTTATATTTTACCTCGTGGTCATCCTCTGAAGTTTTACTTTATCCCTTGGCTAAATTAAAATTCCCTTGAAAGTGAAGCCTGTCTGCTGCTGCTTCTGTCTGCAGAACTTAAGTAGAACTCTGCCTGTACAGAGTTTAATTTCTCAATAAAGAAGGGATGTTCTGTGGTTGCTACATTAGGGCCACAGGCTGGATGCCATGCGGATCAACCATATGCAGGTCAGATCTTTGGATCAGTAGGGTCCTGTGTTCACTGACCAGAGCGGTGTGCTCCTCCGTGCTAGTTTCTTTTTACATATGTGCACATTTTCCTGTAGCTTCTCCAATCCTTTCTCACATTCTCATATCACTTTTTAGGGTGTCTGCCCCATTGAGGGTGAAGAAGGATGGAACCAACCATGACTGGCTCTTGTGACAGCTGCCCAGTCTGACAATTCAGGCACATCTGTTCCATGCTAATGCTCCCAATGAAATTGGAAATACAGACCATGCAATTTTACAACATCCACAAATACAAAACTCACACTTTCCTCTGAAAAGCACAAGTGTTCAGTGTGATTAGAACTCGTACTAACTCCGAATAGTAGCTACAGTTTTGAAACCCTATTGTGTTATTCAGCTTTTATTGTGGCTGTGACCAAAATATCTGGCAAGAACAACTTGGAGGAGAAGTTTATTTTGGGCTCACAGTTTCAGGGGTTCAGTCCTTGGCCAGCCAACTCCATTGCTCCTGACCTGAGATCAGGAGATGAAGCAGAACATCATGGCGGAAGGGTGTGGCCGAGGAATGCTGCGCAGCTCGGCTGCTGAGGAGCAGGGAGTAGCAGAAAGAAGAAGGGCAGGGACAAAAGAATCCCCAGCCTGCCAGGACTCATGCTGCCCAAGTAGAGGTAACACCAGAAAAAAAAGAAGCAGATACTCCAACACTATTCCCTTGCCTCACTGTTTCTGGGGCAGAGCTATTAGACTTCAGTTGCCAGCACCTGCATTGTCTCCCCTGTAGGCATTCTCTGGCCACTCCTGGTATTGCAAGCTGGAAGCACCCAGATTTTACTACCCCCTGGGGCAACTCTTAGCCAGACCTGCAGGAATGAAGAAATACCCCAGCTCCCCACCCTCAGACAGGCTTCACCTGGGGTGTGTTCCACACTGGCTCTCACACTTGACCAGGAGACTTAAGCTCCAGTTGTTCCCAGTGGAAACCAGTTTGGTAACAAGTCCTTCGAGGCCCACTTTCTTTCCGCGTGTTACCCACTCCTATTTTTATGCTGTTTAAACTATTTGGACTTGACTCCTTATCTCAGAGTTAACTACTAGAGAAGCTCAAACCAGAAACGGGAACTTTAGGATAAAGTCTCAGAGGTTTTCTGTGGTTTTGGACAGGAATGTGGATCTGTGGTGCAAACAGCTCTATTGATTCAGTTGGTTATTAGCGCTTGTGATATTAGAGCTCCTCTGAGTTTATGAAACTACCTGGGGAACCAACGTGATTCCATAACACCTCTGTTGGTCAGTTACTGTCATATAATAAAAGTAATCCACCATCATAAATAACAGTCCCTTATTGCAGATCATGCTTCTAGAAATTGGTTGGGGTTTGGCTGAGCTAGGCTGGGCTCACTGTGTATCTGTTGTCAGCTGGGGCTCTCTTCTGGGTTGAGCTTAGTAGGGCAACTCTGCTCCATGTCTCTCGCCTCCTGGGGCTGCCCAGCCAGCAAGGGCACATTCTTCCCTTTGCAATGGCCTAGGCAGAAGAGCACATGTCCTCTGGAGCAAGTATTTTTTAAACCTCCATTTGCATTACATATGCCAAAGAAGGCATATTCTTTGACCTAAATAAATCAGACAGCCAAAATCAGAGTTAAAGGGTTGGAAAATATACTCTTTCATTTTGGGGAATGATCTACAATGTCACATGGAAAGAGGCATGGAAAGAGGGACAAATGAAGAATTAAGGCCAAATCTACCCAACGCCTATACATTTGCCCTCGTAAGATTTCTCTACCTTTCTAGTCATCTGTCCCTGGGAGAATTCTGCAGAACATTTGGCTGTCATCCACTTTTGTAACTAAATGCTCAAGTAAATTAAGTTCAGGCTTGCCTCTTTTTTCTTTTTCTTAGAAATGACTTTTATTTTTTCTCTTATGCAATAAACAACCTGTTTTTCTAATTTAAAATGGATCCCATAAAGTGGCCATCTGAACTTAGCACTGAACAAACGAATTTGAGGTGAAATGTATTATTTTAATAGCTGAAGCATGAAGGGAATAAAAAATTGGAAATAAGGAACACCACTTCAAGACAACCATATGAGTCTAGAAGTGTAGAATTTGAGGATTTTTTTTTTTAAAGAGAGAGGGACAGTGAGAGAGAGAGAGAGACAGACAGACAGACAAAATCAATTTTTATTTGGTTTTTCATGTGGCTTTTGTTGCTCTGACACTTAGTTGTGCACATGGTGCTGGGGTTTAAATTCATGTCCTTGTGCATGCCAGGCAAGTGCTGTAACCACCAAGTCACCACTCCAGCCCAAATTTGAGGATTCTGTTTTTTTTTAATTCAGAAATTTATTTGTTGAACAATGAAACAAGCTTCTAATGAAAAAATATAATATATATATAAATTCTGAAAATTAGATTTACCCCCAAGACCCCCCCAATTACCCACCCTTGTCCCTCCCCCACTCCTTCCCAATACATCTCTACAAATGCCTTAGGTTGTATGACATTACACCTTATCCGGATTTCAAACATGATAATAGACCTCCTTTCTCAATGACTAGGGTCTAGCTATAGCCTCCACAGATGAGTGAGGACATTCGACCCTTAGTTCTCTGAGTTATGCTTATTTCACTCAGCATAATTTCTTCCATAGCCATCCACTTACCTTTAAAGGCTGCAATATCATTGTTTCTAATTGCTAAGTAAAATTCCATGGTATATACATATCACAGTTTTTGGATCTATTCATCCAGTGAGGGACATCTGGGTTGTTTCCATAATTTAGCTATTGTAAATTGAGCTGCTATGAACATTGATTTTGCTGTGTCACTATAATGTGCTGATTCTAAATCCCCTGGAAAAATACCCAGGAGAGGAATAGCAGGATCATATGGTGGGCTCATCCCTAGTTTTTTGAGGATTCTCCACACTGCATTCCAGAGGGGCTGTAACCAGTCTGCAGTTCCAACAGTGTGTTAGTGTGCCTATCTCTCCACAACCCCTCCAGCGTCTATTATTGTATATTTTCTTTATTTTTGCCAATCTGACTGGTGTGAGGTGATATCTTAATGTAGTTTTCATTTGCATTTCTCTGATTACTAGTGATTTAGAGCTCTTTCTCATGTATTCATTGGGTTGATCAATGTCCTCTGTTGAGAAGTTTCTATTTAGCTCTTTGACCCATTTACTGATTGGGAATTTGAGGATTCTTAACTACTTAAACTTGATACAAGAACCTCTCATCTACCCGCACCCTTTTTTTTTTCCAGTGCTGGCAATGGAACCCAGGGCCTTATGCATGCTGGGTAAGCGTTCAACCACTGAGCTACACCCCTCTCTCTCTCATTCTTTTTTAAAGAGAGAGGGACAGTGAGAGAGAGAAAGAATTTTATTTAGCTTTTCATGTGGCCTTAGTTTCTCTAACACTTGGTTGTGTGCGTGGTGCTGGGGTCTGAACTTGCATCCTTGCGCTTGCCAGGTAAGCACTATAACCGCTGAGCCACTGCTCCAGCCCCTGAGTCTTACTTCTTAACTTTGACCCAGACTGTCAGACCCAGACCATCAGCAGGCCTCCCCAGACATGCTGAGATGGCAGTGTAATGGAAACACCTGTCATCATTATTTCTGCTACTCCTTTTTTGTATTCTCTGTCCATCAGAGGGTGGAGGAGGGGAGAATTTATGACTCACAGTTTTTCAAAGATGCTGCTTCCTCTGCAGTTTTGCAGGTTGTTTTGGGGTAAGATTTTCTCTCTGTCTATATACTGCCCACTAAAGTACCTTAAATGTATCACAGGTTTGAATGTTTACAAGTCCATCAGCAAACTTCATAGTACTGTTTTCTGTGCTTTAGTTGTCTTTGATGTTTTGAACCTGAGTTGATACACAAAAAACAAAGAAAATGTACCTAAATTCAGCCAGTAGCATTAAAAACAAGTATATCGTTTGACTCATCCCTCTGATGGGAGCCTTTTGTGATAGTTCTGTTTCCTTGGATCGTCTTTTGGGATTGCCTTTGGGCCATTTCTGAAGCGGTGTGCTTCTGGGGTTCTCTAGGGAATAGTCCCAGGTTCTGTGGAGCCACAGCTCCATTATCTGTGGGAGCACAGGAAGGAATTTTACAGTAATTCTGCTACAGTGAAACATTTGCCTTGAGGCCGGAATCAAAAATAGCAGCTGGAAGGACATTTGGAAAGGGGAGGGGGTGTGGGAGTGCAAGAGAGGTGGAGAGGGAGAGCATTTCACATTTGGATGAAAACACTAGCTACAAGGCAAAATGAGACAGGGCTGGCATCATCTACCCTTGAAACTCTCCCAAATTTAATTCTCCTTGGGCTTGGCTCTCATAGCCAGTGATTTCAGTGCTGCGAGTGCCGGCCAGGGTCAGCGCCCCGCTCTTAGTAATGAACAGTGAGCACCAAGACTCTGGGATGCTGACCAGCAGCACTGGCCTCTGTTCCACCACTGCTGCCCCTCCCACTTCAAGTTATCCTCCCAAATGCAGGCCAGTTTCCTGGAGCCTCTACATTGAAAAACTAATTTCAGCCCTTCAAAGACTGGGGGAAGAAATTCTCTACTTTTTACCAGTAAGTGTCATTGCAATAAAGTGCAGAAGGTTTGGGCAAGAGCCTAAGAGAAATAAACAAAGCAATGTCTACTAGAAATAGAAACATGCACAGAATCATGATCTAAGGGATGGGGATAGCTAATTTCCATATAGTCCCAGTGAGCCAGGATTAGTTGTTACGCCCCTGTGAAATTTCCTCCCTTTGGATCCGTGCTGCCTTGTGACTTACTTGTGACTGATAGAATTTGGCTGAAATGCACTGTGAGACTTCTGAGGCTGCGTCATAAGATGTCTTGTTACTTTTGCCTGGGTTTCTTAGATACAATCCTTCGCTCTGGGGACATTCCCATTAGAGGTCAGTCAGCCACTAGCCAGGTGTGGTGGTGCATGCCTGTAACCCCAGCGATTCAGGAGGCTGAGGCAGGAGGATGGTCAATGTGAGAAGGAGCTGCGGTGTTGGGGTGGAGGGTTCAGGGATGCAGAGATCAACCTGGCATAAGGGAAGAGTAGAGGAAAGGAACTTGGGATGTTCGAAGGACCATGGGAAAGCCACTGTTTGGGCTGGAGGGATCTAAGGAAGAGAGGTGGAGAGGAAGAACCTGACCAGAACTGCCAGACTTGTAGGCCACTGGTGGGGGGTTTGGATTTTTCTCCTAAAATGCAATGGAAAAGCATAGAAGGCTTTTAAATGGCAGAGTGACATCATACAATTTATTTATTTATTTATTTTTAAAGAGAAAGGGACAGTGAGAGAGGGAGAGAGAAAGAGAATCAATTTTTTAATTCAGTTTTTCACATGGCTTTCGTTGCTCCATTTGCTGTGTACATGGTGCTGGGGTTTGAACCCGTGTACTCGCGCATGCCAGGCAAGCACCGTAACCACTGAGCCACCGATCCAGTCCCAAATTTACATTTTAAAATGGTCACTTAGGTGGCCAGATGGAGAAGGATCGGATTGTAAAGGGTCAAGATGGGAGTCAGGGAAACCATCATCCAGGAGAGGTGACAGAAGCCTCAGCCACGACAGTCACGGTCCTCAGAAGAACCACACAGCATCTGCTTCCTTCTGTGTCATCAGGGCCATTGCTCGCCAAATAGCCCAGCAGCATTTGATCTAAGGCAGATAGTCTACCGAGTGTATTTCTGATTGATGGCCAATGTCACAGGCCCATAAACTTACACCAAGAGAATCTCTAAATTGTTTCTGCGAAGCCATGGTACCCTTGTTCTGGCTTGATAGATAAACGATGCTTACAGCTCACCCGGCCCAGCAGGGCTGTGTGTCAGGAAGTACTCAAGCAGCCTGCTCCCCTCACCACCCCACTCCACTGCCCCTTCATTTTACAAAGGCTGCCACTCCTAGGGTGGCTGTGGGGTGAGGGGCTGTAGGAACATCACCACCCCCACCTCTAACCCCACCATGAGCCAGCAGCAAATCCTGCATATTGGGACGCGTGACGTCTGAAGTGCCAATCCATCTGGTTGACCAGATTCACTGCCTTGATGAAGCTGTCTCTCCTGAACAAGTTGGCTGTTATTACCAGCAGATACTGTGTCCTGTGCTGCTGTTAAATTAGTTGTGAATAAAAGCAAACCAGAGTGTCTAAAGCCTGCAGTCCCCATAGGCTAGAGAAAAATCTGTCAATAGTGATTATTCCCTAGAATTGCCATTACAGAGGTATTTAGCTCTGCGTGCTTGGCTTCCTTCTGACTTTCTCAGGATTTATAGATTGTACTTTCATGGACCTGCCAGGCACATTTCTGACAAAAATTCTGCATCTATGTAGCCAAGTGTGTATGGCAGGCACTAACCTGAGCCCCTGGAGAAATGGGGCTATCCCCATAGGAGAAATCACCTATCCCCAACTCTCACCTAAATCTGTTCCCCCAGAGTCACTTGCCCAGAGCACCACATGGCCACTGCTTGCCATGAATCTAGGAGCTGATCGTGACCCTCCAGCTCCCTTCCTCCCCATTACTACTCACTGACTATCTCTCCAAACCATTTCGTTTCTCCCTCTGCCCTCATTCAAGAAATCTGCAGCAGCAGCTTTGAGACTCCTATGCCCTCTCTGAAGCCTTGTTTTGAACTCGAGACCCATCACTCCTTGTCCCCATGCATTCTCTATGCCTCAGACATATTTGGTGATGGTCAGCCCCTGAAGTGAGATTCTCCTACCTGAGTCCTTCTCATACCCTGCAGTCCATAAATGGTGACCCCAAGACCTGCTGCCTGACGGTGGAGCATATCCACCCTCCAGTCACTTATGTACTTTTCTGTGGCTGCTTTTGTGTTACAACTGCAGCGTTCAGCAAGAGAGTGTACGGCCTACGTAGCCTCAGATACTTACTATCTGGCCCTTTATAGGAAAGTTTGGCCAATCTGCCTTAGACTGTTTCTTCTGCTTGGAACTCTCCTCCTTTCACGCATGCCTTCTCCACATCCACCCCTTCCTCACTTTACTAACTCCTGCATATCCTTCAGCTTGTAGCCTAGAACAATTTCCTATAGGAAGCCCTTCCTTCCTGCACCTCACCTAGGTATGTAACCCCATAGTACTCTGTTATGTGTCTGTACTCACAGTGGCCTGTGGAGGTGTCTGTCCCCAACTAGACTCCACGGTGCCTAAACACAGGGACCCGGTCTATCTCATAGGCCTGCTTCTCCATTCAGTGAGCAAGAGTATAAATAAAGCTTCACGCACTGTTTGTCTTAATATATAAACGTTAGGAATAAAGCTAACCAACAGTTCAATAAAATACCTTTATGCCCTTACCCTGACAAGTATTCACATACAGTTGGAAAAAAAAGTCCAATGTGTAAACCTATGATTTTATGTGATTAAAAATTGCAAAATATTAAAGACAATTTAATTATTATTGTGAATATCTTGGTGTTCTGCAAACAGACCAGTGATGCTTAGATGAGTAATGAAAATGACACATAATTTAAGAACTATTGTATGTTTATTTTAACAAATTTATTTTTCTTATCTTCATTTTGGCAAAACCACTAATTATGTTACTTGAATCTAGATTTTCACATAATGTGTGTTCAATTGCTAATAATAATCTAAAAGATCAAAAGTAAAATTTATTACATTGAGGACTCAAAATTTGTGTATATTTTTGTCAAAAAAGTTAATTGAAGTAAAAATAAGAAAGTAAAACATGAATATTATTTTCCATATGTTATTTTTCTCCCAAATATATTAAAATTAACAGGTAAGATTAAAAGTATAATTAGTGAATTGCAAATCAAAGTTATTCAAAATTAAATTTTTAATTTAATTTTATGAATAAATGTATACATAAAAGGATTCCAATTCTAGTGTGCAAAGTATATTAGTTGGTAATATAAAGAACTGATATAGGACTAGGGGTGTAGCTCACTGGTAGAGTACTTGCCTAGCATGCATGAGGTCCTGGGTTCGATCCCCAGCACCACATACACACAAAAAAAGAATTGGTTTTTTGGCTGGAGCAGTGGCTCAGCGGTTACGGTGTTTGCCCAGCATGCTCAAGTACGCAAGTTCAAACCCCAGCACCATGCACACAACGAAGTCTCAGAGCAATGAAGACCATATGAAAAACTAAATAAAAATTATTTCTCTCTTTCTCTCTCTCTCTCACTGTCCCTCTCTCTTTAAAAAAAAAAGAATTGGTATCACTCTTCATATGCTATATGAACATATGTATCCTCAGAATTATAAGTTGGAAGAATATTAAAAGATGAAAGAAAATGGATCCTCAGCACTAATGGGAAATCATACTTTCTAAGCAGCCATCTATTGCATTCTTGCTCAGAAGAAAGGATTGACAACTTATTTAATTTGCCTTTTTCTCTTATCTAAGTCTTTTTCTGATCAAATCCTCACTGCATGCCAAAGAAGTATCTTCCTCCAACATCAATAGGGAAACAATCTGCATGTCTCTATGGTATTCTGACCTAGTCATCTTTAGTTTTGAAGACATACTGCAAGGGATGTAGGGAAATCCTTCCTAGGGCCTAAATGTTGTCAGCCAGAGGAGTGGGGGTTTAGAGTTACAGGTTATGGCAGTGCTGAGCATGGGACCAAGTGACAGGTGCACCATGTTTTCTTTAATAAACTTTTTTTTGTGTGTATTTGTAATATGCAGCCCCTCTAAAATGAGAAACTCGTGGTAGGGGCCTTTTTTTGCTTGGATATAGGGCAGACTGCACTCATCCTCAGTCTATACCTTCTTTTTACCATAGACTAGCAAATCGTAGGTGCTTAGTAGATACTGACTTGGGCACACTGTGAAGGATTTTTATTCCCTTGGACCAGTGAAGCAGTAATACATGAATGATTGCTCACTGACCTAACCATCATTAGAGTATAGTCACGTATTAGTACAGAAATTGGCTAACATTTTCCTGAAAAGGGCCACATAGTAATAGTTTATGCTTTTTGGACCATACAGTCTCTGTTGTAAATACTCATCTCCAACATTGCAGTGCAAAAGTAGCTATAAACAATATGTAAACAAGTATGACCATGTTCCAATAAAAAATTTTTTTATAAAAACAGGTACGGGGCCAATCCCTGTACTAGAGCACAGGAGGACAGGGACAATGCCAGTGAAGTTCCTCTGGTTGAAAAATATTAAAGAGGTAGAATTATCAGGAGTTGATCCCTGCTGAGGACATGGTTGCCCTATTGTGAGCCCCTTAATTGCACTGGCAGACCAGTGGAAGTCTCAGCTGAGGTCACATCAAGAGATGCCAGAGGCAGTCCAGCGCTTCTTGCTTTTCTCTGGGCTGCTATTCTTCCTTCTGGGCTTCCCTGGTTTCTTGCCTCTGACTGCCTTTTTCTTATTACAAGTGTCCTGATTTTCTATCTATTTCTTTTTTTCCAGACTAGCTATGCCTCCGCATCACCCAGGGAGTATATAAAAAGCATTTCTGCCTAGACCATATCCCAGACATATTTGCTTACTATGGGTACCATAACAAAATACTACAGACTGGATGATGTAAACATCAGAAATTTATATTCTAGAAGTTAGAGGTCCAAGATGGAAGGTGCCGTCAGAGTTGGTTTCTGGAGAGGCCTTTTTCCTTGGTTTGCACATGGCCCCCTCTCTCTGTCCTCGTATAGGAGGTCCTCACATTGTGTCCTCACAATGTGTTAGGGTTTCAACATAAGAGTCCGGAGGGATTCAGTCCATAGCACCAAGTTTTTACATTTATTGGTGCAGGTGAGTCCATAACATCAAGTTTTGAGATTTATTAGTTCAGGTGAGAAAATTTTAACGCTCAGCATGGTTTTAATGCTCAGTATAGTTGAGGGGAACTGATAGCCACTTAGATTTAATATCCTGGCTTTAGTTTTATTATCTCAGCTCTCTCATTCCTCCGGGACACAAATTCAGTTAGTAACTCACCACATCCATGCTTGATCAAGCTCTTACATCAAGAGAAGGTAAGAAACAGTAGGAGGAAGAAGATTTCGAAGTTTGTACTTGGCCAGTGGCAGGGTCATTCCTTACAGTGGACCCATAAGGAGCAGGTGCAGGTCTACAGGTGAAGGCGATATGTTTGGTTTTGTCATGCTAACATCGAGGTGCCTATGAGATCACCTCATGTCATTATCAATATATCTGAGATTTAGATGAAAGGTCTTGGCTAGAAATACATTTTAATCTTTATCAGCAAAGAATTGAGACTTCAATGCATGGGAGTGAATAAGTGGCCAAAGGGGGTCGGAATAAACACTGGAGAATTCCAGCACTTAAGAAAGGACTAGCAAGGAACCACTGAGTTAGCTGGAAACTAATAAGTGCTGTCTGCCCTACCTCCAGAACATCCCAAATCTGTCTGCTTTTCTCCATCTCCAATCCAAAGCCTTTGCCTCTTACCGGAATTGCAGGTCAAGTCAGTTTATGTAATCCACCCTCCATGTGGTAACCAGGGTAACATTTTAAGTTGTACATATGATAATAAAATCCCTCTGCTTTAAACCCTTCAATATTTTTCCATCATAGCATAAACTCTGGCCATCAAAGCTCTTCAGGATCAGGTTCTGCTTTTCTCTCCGAGCAAATCACTCCCTTGCCTCCTCCCCAAGCCCCAGCCACAGTCAGTTCTTTGAGTCCCTCAAATGTGTTGAGCATTGCAGTTTCTGTTCCCTCTCCCTGGAATAGGAATGCCCTTGATCTTCCACAGCTGGTTTCTTTTCAACATTCAGGTCTCAAATGTCACTTCCCAGCTTCCCTTGGCACCCCGGTTCATTCATTTACTCTGTATTAGCCCATCCTGCATTATATTCTGTTAGTACTATCACGACCCTATGTCTCGTTGTTCTCTGTGTATCTTTCCACCCTTGAAAGCAAGTTCTGTGAGAAGTTTGTCTTTCTTGTGTTTTGACCTATGCTCAGCACCTAGAATGGTGCTGAGCCCACAGGAGACACTCAGTAAATATTTAATAAATTAGTGAGAGATCAGGACCTTGAAATCTGGGGCTGTTATGACTCAAACTTCTCTAAAAACTTCGCAACTATCTAATCACATTGCCACATATCTTTTGAGACTTCACAATTTGATTCACGATGATAAAATCATGAGCACCAGATTTCTCTTTAAAATTCTGGAGAGACAAAGGGAAATAGGAGGACTTACGGTGTGCTTGATTTTAACAAGTATTTCTGATGACAATCTGCTGTGATAAATCTAATGGTTATATCAACTGCAATCTCCCAACTATGGGAATCTTTCCTGGGCTTGGGGTCCAAACCTTTGAACCAACAGTGATTGACCTGTCCAGAAGGCAAAGTCTCCTTCAACCCCCTGGCTTCTCACCCTTGCCCTCCTTTCCCCTTCTGCCCTGTGAACAATGAGAATTGGATTGTTTTCAGAATTCATCTCTTCTATCAAAAAACAGTATCAATAATTCCATGCCCTGAAGAATTTTCCAGGGTTTCAGAGTCTATATTATGAAACACTTTTTAAAAAGTGGGTTATAGGCACTTTTCTATCTGGTCTGTGTAATTCTAATAGATTGTGTAATGCCTCAAGAAGGGCCTGGATGCTCACCACCCACATCTCCAGCCTAAAACTAGGTTATGAGTAAAATGAAAACTCTGGGGAAGAAAAAAAAGAATAAAAGAAAGGAAAAAAAAACCTTCAGCTTCTCATGAAAGTCCTCAGCTCAATTCATATTTCACAGGCAGGGAAATCCAGATTGTGTATTGAAGTCAATAACCTAAATAATTATTCAGCTAGTAACCAAACAGTATGACACTCCCCTTGAAATTGTGGAAATTCTCATGACAGCCATGATATGACGTCAGCAAGCAAGAAGACGGAAAAGGTGCTTTCATTAACTGCCTGATAGTTCTTGCCCTACTTTCCCCTGAACAAAGCAAGCCTGCCACACCTGGGGTTCAGGGAATTTTGGGGTGGAGGAAGGGTGGGATGGAAAGGAGAGGCTTTCTCTAGTCAGAACTATGCATAATTTGGGAAAGTGCCCAAGTGAAAATAATTGAATACCGAGCCATTTCCCCACAAGGCTGGCAGAGTTCTCCAAAGCCTGCTACACTTCAACATCCCTGTAAATTCTATGAAGACATCTTTAAGGCTCTACTTTTCGTCCCCTCTAGGGAAATGTCTTTACTCCAAGAGATTAGCCTGGGAAGATATCCTTATCTTTCTCCAGCACAACAAAGCCTCTAGGCCCCATCCTGAAATTCTTGAACCGTCTGCTCCACCCTACTTCAGTTTAGGAAACTGATAAGACAGCTGTGAAAATAGAGTGTAAAGCATTCTCTCCCATTCAAATCAGCTGGCACGGGTTGTACTTTTTAAAAAAGTACATAAGGACTGTTCTTTTCCATTTTTAAAAAAGATTATGATACAAAGTACAACTAAATTTCTATTGCAAACTGAATTTGTCCACCCATTAGCTTGTTCATAGCTCATATTGTATGTATTCATTCAAACTTTGTACTATCAATATTTAAAAACTTCCACAAAAGTAGAGAGACTAGTACAATGAACCCTGTATGTCCTCAGTACTCAGCCTCAATGACTATCAACATAGATTGATTCCATTTCAGTGTTTTTAGAATAACACAAAATCTTGCAGTGAGAATGTGCTCATGTATATCATTTAATTTGTTATGATACACAATAGCTTCTTTAGAGTTATTGGCCAAAAAAGTAAATTTCACAAATTCTGCCTAATTGGCTACAACCCTATCCAGGTGTTTTTGGAGAAAAAAGAACTGCATTATGTAGCTTTTTTTAAAAAAAGATAATTTTATCACTTTCAGGGTGAAAGGTATCATAAAAGTGTTGCCAAGGGGAGAGGTTCTATCAGATTTGTTTTTAACAAAAACACAAACACACACACAAACAGTAACTGCAAAGTTTTAAATATTTTATTGCATGCAAATAGATGCTTCTAAAGTAATGAAAGATGTATTAATCATCTTGGGCTGGCATAACAAAATGCAATAGACTGGGTGGCTTATACAATAGAGATTGCCAAGCATGGTGGCACATGCCTGTAATCCCAGTGACTGCAGAGGCCAAGGTAGGAGGATTGCAAATTTGAGATTAATCTCAGCATTTTAGCAAGACTTTGTCTCAAAATAAAAATAAAAGAGGGCTAGGAATGCAGCTCAGGAGTAGAGTGTCCCTGTATTCAATGCCTGATACAACCACCAAAAAGAAAAAAAAAGCGGGGGAGGGGGAGTGCAGAATTTTATTTTATTTTTTCACAGCTCTGGAGATTAGGGCACTAGCATAATTGAGCTCTGGCTTGCACATGGCCATCTTCTCTCTGTGACCTCACACGGCAGGGAGAAAGCAAATTCTCTCATGTGCGCTCTTGTAAGAACACTAACCCCACCATGAAGGCCTCCCACCTTTAAGACCTAATTCTAACCTAATGACATCCCCAAATCCCTATGTCCAAATTCTATCAGATTTGTAGTGAGGGCTGCCACATACTGAATTTAGAGGGACACAATTCAACCCATAGCAAAAGTTATGCTTTTTCCTTTGGGTTAAACACCCTCTTTTCTTCACAAATTATAATTATGTAGACATTATTTATTTGCCTAGAAAATCTCTGCCCCCCGCCACCCAGTCCCAATTTTTTTTCCCCAAGAGACATAGACAAAGGTTTATTTAGGATAGCAGAGACGCATGCAAGGGAGAACATGAGCTATCTCAAGAGTGAGAAGCCCAAACAAACCTTTTTCACCCAGGGTGCAAATGCAAACTTTAGACATGTTCATAACAACAATTGCAAACAGCATTTTAGATAAATTTTATTGAGTATATTTTATGGCATATGAAATAACCAACCAGTGCCTGCCACTAATTTTCTTCTAGTTGAGGGAATTTATTTTCCATTAAATAAACTGATAAAGAAGTAACAATGGGCCAGGCAAGGTAGCCCATGCCTGTAATCCCAGCAACTCTGGAGGCTGAAACAGGAAGATGGCAAGTTCAAGGTCAGGCTCTGCGATTTAGCTAGTCCCTAAGCAATTTAGTGAGAACCTGTCTCAAAGTAAAAAAAAAAAAAAAAAAAAAAAGGGCTGGGGCCCTGGAGCAGTGGCTCAAAAATTGCAGCGCTTGCCTGGCATGCACAAGGACATGGGTTCAAACCCCATGTCAGAGCAATGAAAGCCACATGAAAAGCTAAATAAAATTGATTTTCTTTCTCTCCCTCTTACTGTCCCTCTCTCTCTTAAAAAAAAAAAAAAAAAAGGAGGGAGGGGGTGCTGGGGATGAACTATCAAATCTTACCTAATAATGTGCCCTGTAAATACTAAGATCTTTTTCAAAGTAGTCTGGTTTAAATCTTGCTTGTATTTTTCTGAAGATTGGCAATGTTTTATTGATAGAAATTAGGATGCTTACTAAGACAGTTGGAAAAAAAAAATCAAAGTTCTCAAAATTCCCCTTGAGTTTTCAAGTGGGTAATTGATTATCCTGCTCCTGTCCTATGCCATGGTTCCTGTGGACGCCCAGCTTTTGGTGGCTGAACTCTCCCACAAAGGTGACCCACTAGAGAAGTGAAGTCATCCTTATAGAACACTGTTAGGAACTCACCTTGGCGTGAAAAGGGGCTTCACTTCTCTTTATAAGGTCTCTCTAGCTGAAGATGAAAGTGCTTTGGGGACAGTATGCCAAACTCTGTGAAATAATATCAGAACAACATGTAATTTTGTGAAGGTTTTTTGAGCTGCAAAGAACTTAGATGGAACAAGAATAATCTAGGGGCTGGCTGGGGATGTTGCTCAGTGGTGGAGAACTTATCTTGCATGCACAGGGGCCTTGACTTTAATCCCCAGCACTGCAAAAAGGAAAGAAGATTCTGTACCTGACTATAGTGATCTTGCCTCAACATTTTCCTGGAAGTTGAAAGCAAATGTTAAAAATAAAAATGCCTAGGTTGGGCTGGAGCGGTGGCTCAGTGGTTTCGGCGCTTGCCTGGCAAGCACGAGGACCCGGGTTCAAACCCCAACACCACGTACACAACTAAGTGTTGGAGCAACCAAGGCCATGTGAAAAACTAAATAAAGTTGTTTCTCTTTCTCTGTCTCTCTCACTGTCCCTCTCTCTAAAATAAAATAAAATAAAAAAATAAAAAAATGCTTAGGTTGAGGAGTAACAACGAATTTGTAGATTTGTATAATTTGTATATAGATATATATGTCCCCTTCCACTTTTTTTTTTTTGTACTAAGGACTGAACTCAGGGATTCTTTACCTTTGAACCACATCTCCAGTCCTTTTTATTTTTGTTCTGAGATAGGGTCTCACTAAGTTGCTTAGGGCCTCCTTAAGTTGCCAAGATTGGCCTTAAACGTGAGATCCTTCTGTCTCCACCTCCCAAAGTGCTGAAATTACAGGCGTGTGCCACCGCGCCTGGCTGTCCTTATTATTCTTAGTATACTGTATTATTGCTTGTGAGATTAAGAGCCTGGGGTGAGAGTTCAGGAAGTTCTAAATTCAAATCCTGACTCCAACATTTAGTAGCTGTGTCACTTCAGGGTTATTTCTAAGCCTCATCATTAAAAAAAAAAAAATCTGTAAAATGGAGTTACTAGCCACCTTCACAAAGTGGTTATAAGGAGTAAATAAGATAATATATGTAAATAACATGCCATGATGTCTGACAGAGCCAAATAAATGGCAAATGCTATCATTAGCTTAGCAAAATTGAACTTCGACAGTTATAAATAACTACCCTTGCAAAAATTTGAGTAAAAGATTGCTTTACTTATCTGCATTGCCAGAAACATCTTCTTAAGGGGAGGGAAGCAGATATTTAGAACTCCTCCCAGTGTTACTTTGCATATCTTTGGGGTATTTTTGAAGGTGCTAAACAGGTGTTTTGTTGTTGTTGTTTATTTATTTTGTTTTGTTTTAAAGCACTTTGTAGGATCCTTGTTATCCTGCGGGTTCACAGGATTTTGGTAGCTTATTTGTCATTTACACAACAAGGTAGATCTTCTTTAAGTCTCCCTTTGCAGGAAATAGTGGGAATATTTACCAAGCACTTTTTGGAAATAAGCTAAGCAGTAAGTCAAGGTTCTGGGGGTTCATATACAGTGTCACAAAAATTAGGGATCTCAATGTAATATGCAATATCACTAAAAATAACAATTTACTTCCCGGGTAGTGCCAAATTACCTGAATGGGCCCCTCTGACTATTGCCAACATCAAGATAAGACCAGCTTGGAATTGACAGCAGCCCAGGGGTGCTCCCAATGAGATTACCCAACCTAGACTGATCTCTATTTCTTCTTTTCTTTCCTTTTTTTTTTTTTTTTTTCTTCTCAGTATTGTAGATTGAGCCCAGGCCTCCCTCACACATGCTGGGGAAGTGCTCCACTGCTGAGCTGCACCCCAGCCCAGTCTATTTTAAATAAGGAAAGCAGCATTTGCCTCCTTGAGTGTGAAATTCATCTGCTGATTTCAAGGGGGAAAGCTGGAGGCCAAAGATTAAGTGAGAAGATACAAAATTCTTCAGTAAAACATTGTGAAGGGATAATAGGAAAATGACACTCTTGAGTCCTATTTCCTATCAGCGAGGTGCTTGAGAATAGTGGGTCTGATTAAGACAGAGGAAAAATGTGCCAGAAAACAGAAAGGAGAAGTCTTGCTATGTGGTCTCCTTTCTCCCTGCAAAAATGTTCTGAATATTAAGAACTATGAAGGGGTGGTAGAAAATTCTGCTTTTAGGAACAGTGTAAATCAGATTTTACTCACTGAATTTTGAAACAGGGGGGTGATTAGGATATTATGGAGTAAAATGCTTGGTCAGTGTGTAGCCTTGCCAGCTGCTGCAGTTGGTGTCATGATATGTTCCTGGGTAGGACTATGGCATACTGGTACCTGGAATGTCCCAGTTAATCAGATTTGGTGGGATACTGAAGACCATGCAAGCTGGATGGGCCTGTGACTGTTAACAGGTGATGTGTCCAGGCCCCTTCATCCTGAGGGTCATTGCATATTGTCTTTCAATCTTGAATCCTGTACTGACCTGTCCTTAAGGTAAATACAAATTCTCCATTGAGTCTTCCATTTACTTAAATAACTTTTAGTATAATATTATCTGTAAATCCGTAAAAACAAAGCCAGGTACAACCTCTTAATATTTGTAGTTCTTCTAAACCAAAGGCTTTTTTTTGTTTGTTTTTGTTTTTATTTTCTTTTTCAGAGCAACTTTAAACATTATGGAGCCCATGATATTTAAGTTGACACTGCTAATTTAATGAGATGGATGGTGGTATTTTGCTGAACTAAATAGCTGATTACAATGTAAATATGGTACTGATCGCCACAGGGCAGTTGCTTTCGATTTTGATGCATTTTGGTGGGTTGTATAACTATCTCTCTCAGCTTTTCTTCAGTTGAACTATTATTGTATTACCTTCCTTAATAACAGCAGCAGTGTATCTTGCACAAACTGTGGCTGACTCCATTCTTTTCTCATTTGCAAAGGACAATTGAGAGTTCTAAACCATGCGAGTTGGATCTTGAACACAAAGCAAACAGCAAAAACATGAGGCAGTGCTCAGTTATAAAGTGATCATCTTGTTCTTAATGCATACATTCCATGTTAGCCCTTAGCCACATACAGCTACGGAGCCCTTAAAGTGGTTAGTGCAACCCAGGAATAGAATTTTAAATTAATTTCCATTATTAAATAGCTACTTGTGGCTAGTGGCTACTGTGTCAAATAGGGCATCATCCTAAGTCATACGTTTATTATTTCTGTAAGATTATCATTGAGATAAAATCTCTAGCCGTATGAGTTGGGCAATGCTTTTAACCTCTCTAACCCTCCATGCCTTTATCAGTAAATTGGGGATAATGAGATATAATGCATTCAACCACACAGCACAGCGGCTGGACAGGAACAACACTCAACCCCAAGGTGTTGCAATAGGGCGATGTGCCAGGAGGAGGGTTTACCCCTTTGAGAGTTTCCATCACTGCTCCCCCAAGTCCCTGGGGTGGGCTCATTCTCTGACAGACACAATGAGAACATCTTTAGACAATGTTGCTATCTTCATTAATATATAACAGGCAAACTAACACAAAGAGCATTTTGTCATGCAAATGTGGCTTAGATTAGTCACCAACCAGCCAGGCTCCGCCTTCCAGTTTCAGGTCCTTCTACCTCCAGTGGGGCCAGTGATCTCAAATGACTGTCACAGATGCGCCAAATAGTCAAGGTGCTTAGGACTGCATTTTAATTTCTCTGGAAAACAGGAAGCCTAAGCCCCTTTCAGATTGGAGGGGAACACGATGAAATCACTGGCATCGCACTCTTGCCTTTGCTGCTGCACCTGCGGAGGATGGGCTTCCATTCCCATGCCCAGTTCCTAAGCCATTTTGTTCCTGGCAAACATTCTGCATCATTATCTAAAATCTGCTCAAGCACCACTTCATCCATGGAACCTCTCCTAACCTTTACAGGTAAAATTTGTCTCTTCTGCCTCTGCCCGCACTCTGTACCTGACACAAATTTCCATTGTAGCAGCTAAAGTTTTTCACATTTATTCTTTGCTATGGATGAATTGTGTTTCTCCAAAAAGATTATGTCAAAATCCTATCCAGTACCTCAGAATGTGACCCTATGTGGAAACAGGATCTTTGCAGATGTAATTAGTTAAGATGAGGGAAAAGGCCCTTACTTCAATATAAAACTGGGTGCCTTTATAAGAAAAGAGACGCAGACACAGACACACATAGAATGGTAGGCAGAAACTGAAGAGTGGCAGCTGTAGGTATGGGGATGCCCAGGATCCCAGGAAAACCACCAGAAGCTGGGCAGAAGCAGGCAAGAGTTCGTCTATAGGATTCAGAGGGAGCCTGTTCCACTACGCTTTGTTTTCTGACTTCTGGTTTCCAGAACTTTGAGACAAATCAATTTCTGTTTAAACTACTCTGTTTGTGATACTTTGTTTTGGCAGTCCTAGGAAACTAATATACCTTCCTAGGCCAGACGCTCCTTGAGGATAAAGCCCTTGTTTGATTTATGTATGTGTTCTTGGCAGTTGTTGCAGTTTCCAAAGCAATCCAAAGGGTGACCAAACCTTGTAGGATGGATAAGTGAATGAACACAGGATCCATTCTTTTGCCTTAATCTGGTCTCAGATTGGAACTGCAGAAAATCACTTCAAAAATATTCAGGGCTATTGCACATGGCCACACAGGCTAGGCTCTGCACGATCCCAGAGTTGTGTGATGTAGTGATCTTCAATTATTTATCACTGTACAACTTAATTTACATGAAAAGTCAATAGAACAGTGAACTTCCATGCCATCTGGTAAAACAAAACAAAACATCACCATTGTGAGACTCAGCTCTTACTCACCCTGCCAGCTAGCAGAAGCCATAAATAATTACCCTCTGGCTCAGGGGTTGGTCCTCTAGCCAACTCCAGCCTGCTGCCTGTTTTTATAAATAAAGTTTTACTGGAACATGGCCATACTCACTCGTTTACATATTATCTGTGGATGCTTCAGTGCTGCAATGAGAGAGGGTTGTGATAGACAGCGATTACGACACAGCCTGCAAAATCTAGAACATCTACTATCTGGCCCCTTATAGGAAAAGTTTGCTGAGTCCTACTCTAGATAATAGAAATAGGTAGACGCTGCCACAAATCTTTGCTATTAAGTGGTGAAAAATCCCACCCTGAATCTGAAACCACTTACTTCATCACACTTTGGAAGATTCTACACCACTACTGTTAATGTAGGTATGCCAGAAATAAAATTGTGTGTGGAAAATAATTTATTTCAACCTCAAAATGGGAGCAGGGGCTTAAAAAAAAAAGACTGTGTGAGCTTATGTGTGTGTGTGTGTGGGGGGGGGGAGAGAGAGAGAGAGAGAGAGAGAGAGAACAGGGAGGTGTGAGTGGAGTAAATTCCAAGCAAATGCAACTTCCACAATTAGGTGCTCTACACTGGAAGTTTTTGAATTATATTTAGCTACAAAAATTGGAAATAAGTGAAGACTGAAAAAATGGATAGAGATCTATTATGACATAAGTCCAAGGGGGAAAACGTTATTCAAATGTTTATGAGAAAAGTACTGCCTGAAGTTTTATTCCTTCTGGAAAGTATTTCGGAAAGTCTCAGGACTTTCTGATAAGTCCTTTCTGCATCAAATACACGTGCACCATGTGATCACATCAGCAGGCCTCAACTGATTGGGCCAAGGCTAGACCCCTGATCCAAGGGTCAAAGGTCCATGGGACGGTCTCGTACAGGGCTCTGCTCAGGAGAGGACAACATGGGCCATCCCAAGCACAAGCCCTCTCTTGGGGACTTTAAAGACAAATAAAGATAGTCAGTGAACTCATATATCAAGACTAGAAAAAGAAGAAATACAGAATACTTGTCTCACAATGAGCCAGTGCAACTGCTACCTAAGAGATAAGTAGGAAGACTGGTCACAAAAGTAAAGCTGTATCCTGAATGATGGCGCCATTTCTGGAGGTTTGACCTTCCCATTGACGCTGTAGTGTTAACTAGGGCCCAGTCTGTTCCATTTTTGTGCTACTGTTCACAGATGGGTTTAGTTCATTGTCAGGTCAGTTTTCCTGTTTCACCACTTCAACCATGGTCCCCATCCTCTGTTCCCTTACCTGTTAGTCTTTCATTGGCAACTGACTTGCAGCTCTAACCCCCAAGAAACCCAGCCACATACTTCTCTGCCAATACATATGGGCAGATTAGGGACACAGGAAAAAATATTACCCAGTCACTGAATTGCTGGCGTTAGAAATGCCTGATTTCTACCCTCAGCTGAGCTACTTGTCTGTTTAGAAGTTCCTTTATGTGTGTGTATTTGACTCACTTTCTCACAGCATCCCAGATGATAAGGTAAAGTTTCAACAGCCCCCAGGCTTCCATCTATGTGGCTCATCTTGTATCTTAGCTCAGAGAAAACAGAGGAATCAGGCCCCAATTTCCAGACTCCCTCAACCACTTCTATCAACCTTCATCCTTTCTTTCCTGCTTTCCTATCCTTGAGGAGCTAAAATGTCTGCAGTTCAAAGTTAATCCCTCTACCTATGTTCCAAATTCCAAGATCTTCTATTACAGTTTCTATTTATTCCCATGCAATTATTCCTTCTTATTCCTGTTTCTGCCATTTCTTCTTGGCCCAGAGTTTCCTTGAAAAAATGTATATATAGACCTTCAAAAAAGCAACATCTATTGATGACCCTATTATTTTACTGAACTCATTCATGTTAAGTCCACTCACATTAATAAGTACAGGAAAGGGGCCGGAGTGGTGGCTCAGCAGTTATGGCACTTGCCTGGCATGCATGAGGATGTGGGTTCAAACCCCAGCACCACGTACACAACTAAGTGTGGAGCAATGAAAACATGAAAAACTAAAATTGATTCTCTCTTTCTCTCTCTCACTGTCCCTTTTCCTTAAAAAACAAAAAAGTACAGGAAATCTGGTCAACACGGAAAACAGAGGTGATTTAAAACAACCTCATTTGCAAGTCCAAACACATACAAATACTGCTTAAAATATAACAAACTAATTTTTTCTTAACTAAATATCAGAGCGCAAATAGACTAAAGAGGTGTCCCCAGGCCCTAGAAATGAAGGGAGATCAGAAAATCAGAATGATGAGAGATGTTTTAGTCAGTTTTTCCGCTGCTGTGACCGAAAGACCTGACAAGAACAATTTTAGAGAAGGAAAAGTTTATTTTGGGCTCACAGTTGCAGAGGTCTCAGTCGATAAACAGCCGACTACATTGCTCTATGCCTGAGGTAAGGTAGAACATCACGGTGGAAGGGTATGATAGAGGAAAGCAGCTCAGGACATGACAGTCAGGAAGCAGAGAAGTGGGCTGGAGCAGTGGCTCAGTGGGCAGGGCGCTTGTCTGGCATGTGCAAGGACATGGGTCCAAACCCCAGCACCCCATACGCAACGAAATGTCAGAGCAATGAAGGCCATGTGAAAAACTAAAATTGATTCTCTCTCTCTCTCTCACTGTCCCTCTCTTGTTTTATATCTATATATATATAAAGAAGCAGATAAGTGGGGCTGGAGTGGCAGCTCAGCAGTTACAGTGCTTGCCTGGCATACACATGCACAGGGGCCGGGGTTCAAACCCCACACCATGTACACCACGCTGCTCCAATGAAGTGTTGGAGCAACGAAATCCACATGAAAAACTAAATAAAATTGATTTTTTTTCTCTCTCTTTTCACTGTCCTTCTTAAAAAAAAAAGAAGAAGAAGAAGCAGAAAAGGTGTTCTATTCACCAAAGGCAAAATATAAACCCCAAAGTCATGCCCCAGTGACCCATCTCCTTCTGCCACCCGCTAACTGCCTACAATTGCCACCCTGTTAATCTCTATCAGGGGATTAATGCATTGATTATGTTGAGGCTCTCATAACCCAAAATTTTCACCTCTAAAGTTTGTTGCACTATCTCACACATGAGTTTTTTGGGGACACATCATATCTGAACCATAATAAGAGGAGACAAAAGATCACTGACTGGAACCTGAAACAGGCCTCTCTGGAGAGAAGCTGCCAGGGCTGACCTTGAACTAGCAATCTTCCTGCCTTAGCCCCTCAAATTTCTGGTATTACAGGTGTGTGCCACCATGCCTAGCTCCTTATAGGGACATTTCTGTACCCCAAGGTACATGAAACCATCTTTACTGAAGATGAATCCATAATAAAGATGTATAAACTAAGCAAAAACCCACATCATTGCAAGAGTCAGCAGATCAGCTCAGAGAGGATTTGTGCTCCCAGAACTAGAAATAATAGCCCAATCTGACAGAAACTTTAAAATGTTTAAAAATATAAAGAAAGAAATAGAATCCACAAAAGGGTCAGATAAAAGAACAGATGGATTTGAAAAAAAATCTAAAAATGAAAAATGTTTTTTTAAAGTTCAAACTCAGTGGTTGGGTTGAACAGTAGTCCAGACCTAGTTAAAGAGTGACTTCATGAACTATTTATTAAGGTATGCAGTTCAGAAAGAGATAAAGGGGTAATGTGAAAGAGGAGTTGAGAGGCACACAGGATTGCATGAAAGAGTTCAAGATGCATGTGAGAGAGTTCCAGTAAAGTAATCATTGTTGCTGACTTCCAAATATTTTCTGCTCTCTCCCTGGATGATTATGCTTCCCTATGGTGTGGAAGCTAGATGGGTCATGTGACTTACTCTAGCCAATGCAACCTGAGTGGAAGTGATAACTGTCTCTTCTGGGGAGATGGTTTATAACTCAACCCACAACTCATTGTGCTCTTTCCTCGCCCCCCTTCTGTTATGGTTTTAGCAACATTTCAGGTGGTAGTTTGTTGTTTGTTTGGTTTTGGTACTAGGGATTAAACCCAGTTGCACTTGACCACCGAGTTACATCCCCAGACCTTTTTATTTCTTTTAAATTTGAGACAGGGTCTCACTAAATTGCTGAGGTTGGCCTTGAACTTGTCACCCTCCTGCCTCAGCCTCCCAGATCACTGGGATTACAAGTGTGCACAGGGAATAGTCGTTCTATCAACTGGGATTCCGAGTAAAGACAATATCAGCAGGGACCACCTGTTAGCCTTCAAAGGAGCAGGTAGGTGTTAAGAATAGATCTTGAGCTGAGCATGGTGGTGCATGCTTGTAATCCCAGCAACTGGTGAAGCTGAGTTGGAAGATTAGAAGTTTGAGACCAGTATAGGCAATTTAGTGAGATCCTGTGTCAAAATAAACAATGAAAAGGGCTGAATTGTAGCTCAATGGTAAAGGGACTCTGGATTCAATTCCCAGGACCACACACACACACACACACACACACACAATCTTTATTTTAAGCTGCAAAAAATTTGGGATTGCTCATCATGTGGTTTAACAGCCCATCTTGATGGATATAGAGAAAAAGTGGCGATCAGAGACATCATTCATCATTTTAATGAATAAGATCCTTCCAGAATTAAACAACGATATACATCTTTGAATTAAATAAGAATATCAAGTCCTGAGTAAGACACATGAAAACAAATCCACAATCAGACACATAATAATAAATGTGCCAAAAATAAAAGCATATTTCATCTAGCTAAATCCTTGTAATCATTTTACTACATAATATTAATATTCCCATTTTATATATGTGAAATGGCCAGATCCTTGGTCTTCTGGTTACAGAGCAAGTTAGGTATAGAGGTAGAATTCAAACCAAAATCTATCATCCCAAGTTCACCATTTTTCAAATCTTGTTTTCATTTTACAACATCCCTGGAAAATAACTCTTATCTTCCCACATAAGAAAACTGAGACTTGGGCTGGAGTGGTGGCTCAGCAGCAGAGCACGTGACTGGCATGTGCAAGGACACAGGTTTGATCCCCAGCACCACATACACAACTAAGTGGAGGAAAAACAAAAATCAGATGAAAAAAATAAAAAATTGACTCTCTCCTTCTCTCTCTCTCTAAAAATAAAAAGAAGGGGCTGGAGTGGTGGCTTGGCAGTTACGGTGCTTGCCTGGCTTGCACCAGTATGCTAGTTCAAACCCCAGCACCATGTACACAATGAAGTGTCGAAGGAATGAAAGCTACATGAAAAACTAAATAAAAATTGCTTCCCTCTCTCTCTTTCTCTCTCTCTCTCTCACTCACTCACTGTCCCCTCTTTCTTTAAAAAGAAAAAAATAAGAAAAGAAAAAAGAAAACTGAGGCTTATAAATATTGTATGACTTGTCCACGTATAAAAAACTAATATATGGTGGGGCTTTTTGAAAGTAAATGGATGGCGATGGAAGAAATCATGCTGAGCAAAGTTAGCCAAACCCAGAGAGTCAAGGGTCGAATGTGTTCACTCATCTGTGGAGGCTGGAGCTAAACCCAGGCCTGTATAAAAGGCAGTCAATCTCATGTATTAGAGTCAACTAAGGCATAGCAACACATATTCTAGGGGGTATGAATTGGGGAGGAGCAGGGAGGGAGAATAGGGAGGGATCTAGGGGGTAATTCTGATTTAAGAATATAAGCATATCATATTGCTACTTTATATGAATTTTTGATTGTACAATAACCAAATTTCTTTTTTTTCCCTTTTTTAAAGAGAGGACAGTGAGAGTGTGAGAGAGATAGAGAAAGAGAGATAGAATCAATTTTTATTGAATTTTTCTCATGGCTTTTGTTGCTCTGACACTTAGTTGTGGTCGTGGGTGCTGGGGCTTGAGTCTGAACTTAAGTCTTGATGGCTTTAAAGCCTTCTGGACATTTGCTCCTGTGTTATACTGTCTTCCATAATGTCTCCAGAATTCGGCTGATGTATTTGTATTATTAAAATTCTCCACATTTTCTCTCCAACGGCAGTGGCCTTCCTGCTGCTGCTTGAATACATCAATCGTCTTCCAGTCTCGGAATCTCCACAGGGACCACTTCTGCCTGGAGGGCTCTTTTCCCAGACAGCCCAGTGACCCTTAATTCTTTCAGTTCAAATTCTAAGAGGCTTTTCCTTACTGTGCTCATCCCTGATGTTCTGTCTCCTTACCCTGTTTATTTTCTTCCTAGTGATACCAAAAGCTTGGTCCTTGTTCCCAAATGCTGATCCAATAAAGAGGACAAGGTTTTGAGGAAAAGGAGAAAAGTTTTATTGCTTTGGTAGCAAAGGAGAAAGGCAATGGACTCACTCTAACTGCCAGGGGGGACAGAGGGCTTTAAAAAGGGGGATACGAGGGCTGTTTTCCAAGCATCATTATCAGTAGATCTAATTAATGTTTAACTTAAATCCTTGAAAGAGCTGTTGTTCCAGTTTCCAAGTCCTGAGTTTCTTTACCCTTGTGGATGGTGAGTAGAAGGACAGATAACTCAGCTAAGGAAAGGAAGAATGTTAATCTTGCTTTGCCCTTGGTTGGGGAGGGGAAGAAGGAAAAGAGGTAAGAAAAAAAAATCAGTTTTAAAATAAGCCCCCAGTGGTTGAGTGGTAAAATCAAGGTTCGTATTTACAGTATGAAGTGGAGCCCTGTTACAGTAGTATGTGTAGTGACCTGGCATTGTAAATCAACATGTTTCACATGCCCGTGGTCAGTCCCCACTCTTTGTAGTGCAAGTTCCATCTCTGCAGATTTCTTTTGTTCTGTATCTTCAGTTGATCAATGCGTTACTTGTTGAATGAACGAATGACAGATGAGCCAGGGAATCCAGGCTTGCCACTGGCGAACCTTAAAAGAGCTACATGTTTCACACTGCATCAGAAGGCAGGGCTGGAATGAAGCAGCCTAGGGGCAAAAGGAAGATATTAACTACACCCATGACTTTAATTCCAAGAATATCAAATGCTTTTTACTTTAAATGGACCCACATTGGGTCATGTGAAGACATTGCCTCACCCACCTCCCCTTGACCAACAGTCTGATTTCTTATCCCTTCTACTTAGGACTCACTCACTGGATCAGAAGTACTTCCTCCTGGGGTTGGAGACATGACTCAGTGTCTAAAGCACTTGCCTGCCATATGTGAGGACCTGGGTTCGAACCCCAGCATCACATACACAACTAAGTGCCAGAAAAACAAAACCAGAACTTTAAAAAAATGAAATTGATTCTCTGTCTTTCTTTCTCTCTCTCTCTCATTAAAAAAAAGTACTTCTTCCTATGAAGAGGTGAGTCCACAAAGGTCTGGTCTATCACTCTTTACCTTGTGTGCTTCCATGTTTCTCCTTTTTTGCCTTTTTCAACTGTTCCATGTTGATGACAGCTTATGAAGTAGGTGTTATGACTTCTCTGTGACCTCATTTCATAGTTGAGAAAATCCAAGCCCAGAGAGGCTAAGCAACTTACCCAAAAGGATGAACTGAATCTGAGTTCTTCTCACATCAGAATGTGACCTTATTTAGAAATAGGATATTTGCAGATGTAGTTAGTGAAGAGAGGTCAGACTGGATAAGTGGGGGGGCTAATCCAATATGATGGGTGTCCTTATAAAAAGAGTACCATGTGAAGAGACAGAGACATAGGGTACCATGTGACAAAGGAGGATCAGTGCTATGCATCTAGACTTCAAGGAACAACAATGATCACCAGCAAATCACCAGAAACAGGGAGAAGGCAAGGAAGGATTCACTAACAGGTTTCAGAGGGACTGTGAATTTTAGACTTACAGCCTCTGGAACTATAAGTCAGTACATTTCTATTTTTCCAAGGCACCCAGTTTGTGGTATTTTGTTATGGCAGTATTCAGAAACTAATGCATATGGAAAAGCCTCCTTTCCCCTGTGCCACACCATCTTGGCAATTTAGGACAGGGTTGGCTTACATGGCCCAAACAGAGAAAGAATGTGTGCTTAATGGGTCTAGAGACTTTACCTCATCTGAAATCCCAAATTAGAACTGGCAAGTATGCCTAAACTATTTTATTCACATTGTGATATACTTGAATGTGAAGAAGTCCCTCACCCCACAGTTGACTAAGTTCAAGTTAGTTCTCAAGTAAGAGAAGACCAGGGAAAATTAAGGTTTCCCCTGGGAGCCTCCCCAGCATCTATTTCCCACTGCATACTGCCCAACCCCCAGATTCAGCGGGACACCGAGGGACCTTCCTCACTATACACAAGACGCTTTCCTTTTCTATTTTTTTCCTACTCCCCGCTCTCTCGCCCCAACGACTGCTATTGCTTTTCTTCAGCTTACCCTGCTTTGCCTTGAATCTGGCAGTGGCATCCAAGAGCACTTCTTTCATCAAATTTGAAGGAAACAGAATACCAAAATATCTAATCTCTGCTCTGCCGCTTCCATCCACGGGTATTCCTTTGAATGATATTACCAGTCTCCCTGGTGCTGCTGTGAAGGCAAGGGGTTGAGGGTGGGGGAGGCAGAGAGACAGGATCTGTGTAGTAAGGACAGGAATCAAGAAGGTAAAAAGGAGCAAGGGGGGATATGGAGGTGGGCACCTGAGGGTTACCAGCCTTTCCTCCTCAAGTAGGCATTTTGAAGCATTTGACCCTTGGGAAATCAGCGTTTTCCCATGTTTCTCTGCCTTCTGCTCTGAATCTCTGGTATTCTGATTTTTATAAGTGAAAAAAATATTTTGATTTAAGCCATATGGCCTTTTTCTCCCTGCACCGGCGCTGTAGAATACTCACAGGGGCAGGTGTGGAAGGCGGTGGCAGCAGGGTGGGTGTGTCCACAAGGGCCTGTGTGTCTATAGCTTGTGCAGTTCTGTAGCCATGGTAACCGCGTGTAATGCCACTTGCATAGCATCATAACATGGCCCTAGAGTTGCCCCTGGCTCCTCAACTATTCCTCTTCAATGCACTATCTGTGCTGCGGTTTCCTAGCTACCAAAGCTCTGGTTTTTTTTTTTTTTTAAGTCATGCTTAAGTATTGTTTCTATTTGCTCTGTTTGTTGGCACTACACCTTGTTATCTGATAGAAAACTAGATGGCAAAATCAAAACCCATATCTTACAGATACTGTTAATTGTTAACAATTATCTGTACTTAAGCATGTTGAGTTGGAAAGATTCTGGAGGCTGTGTCTGGAGGAGATGACCACTTGAGGCTTTTTTCTACTTCTAAAGGTCCGAGCTATGCCCTGTTAGAGCTCATTAGATCTAGCAATTGACTGCCCGCTACTGAGAACCTCTGTGTGTGTGTGTGTGTGTGTGTGTGAGAGAGAGAGAGAGAGAGAGAATTCTTAACAATTTCCCAAATACAAGATTAGTAAATTTACAATATAGGCAATTACATTGCATGCAATGAAGCTTGTGTACAAGTAATTTATGCACATTGACTCTTTTTGTTGATTGTTAAAAATAATCTCCAAATTCTCAGACATATTTCTGCTGTAATTAAATTTAAATGTTTTTGAAAAAATGCTTGTGAGTTTGTAATTTACTGCACTCATATTTTAGTTTCATTATGTTTGGTCATTAATTGTGACATCATAAACAGCTAAGATTTAAAGTCCTTAACCTTCTCAGGTCCAAATAGAAGCAAGTTGTCAACACTCCTAAGTTATGAGCAGCCTCCCACAGGCACTTTTATACGAAATACACTTATAATTGAATTAATTGGGGAGAGGATTCTGGGACGATGACAGCATCAGAAGCATAGTTTTTATTCTCTCTTAATTTTTACATAAAAACAGAACAACTGCAAAGCAAAACCAAAAGTTCATGAACAACACTTGCAACAAAACCAGGTGCTTTAGTCAGTTTTGTTGCTATCACAGAATACCAGAGTGTGGGTAATTTATGAAGAACTAAGGGGTACTTAATCCATGGTTCTGGAGGCTGGGAAATCTAAAACACCATGCTGGCTTCTGGGAAAACTTTCTTGCTGCATCATAACATGGTAGAGGACATCACATGGTGGAGACGGAGCAAAGGTGCTGGTCTGGTCTCTCTTCCTTTTCTTATAAAGCCACTAATGCCATCAAGAAACCCCACCTTTATGACTTCTTCTAATTCTAAATGCCTCCCAAACTCTTCACCTCCCAATACCATTTACAGATGACTTTGCGGATTATGTTTCCAACACATGAATTCCAGGAGACACACCCAAACCCCCAAAGCATGACACCGAGTGACAAGGAATCCCCACAATAATAAAATACAAGTGGGTGGGGACAAACCACAAACAGCCACAAGACCAAGATGGTATCATTGTATATCTGGGGGAAAGGATAAGGAAGCTGCATATTATGAACCTGGGACAGGAGGATCCCAAAATACCCAGGATGCATTCCCTGGAAAGAGGGCAGGCCAATCTGACAAGAGCAGGAGAAAGTCAGGGGTTCTGGTCAACACCAAAGTCACACCCACGGGGAAAAATGTCTGAAGGGCTGGAGCAGCCCACCTCCTATGAACCCTCAAAACTGAACTTCCGGGGTCCTTTTGTAGGACAGAGCATCACAGTGAAGAGAAATTGATTGGAGTAGAATAAAAAATGAGTAGGATGGGCTGGGGTTGTAACTCAGCAGCAGAGTGATTGCCTAGCAAATGTGAGGCTTAAAATTAAATACATAAAATAAAGGTATTCTGTTAAAAAAAATAAGAGAATATGGACAAAAGATGTGGAAAAGTTCCCTACGAACATAGTGAAATATCTTGAAGCAAGTTGCCATGTTTGTAACCTACCCCAAAATCCACAAAGGGAGTTCTGTGAAGAACTGAATTTCCCGAATGTTACTTTATGATAAAAATTCAGAAAAACTAATTTGGCATTAAAAGAAGCAGTGGAAAATAGCAAGGTCACATAGTTTTTATAAAGAGAAAAAAAGATACAAAGAGCAAAATAACATCCCCATAGGCAATGAGAACACCCCAGAAAGAAATAGCAACAAAACAAACTTAAACAGTACCCTATTGTTTCAAATGAGATACAAGACATTAAGATAACAGTATATGATATGGCACAATGGAAATGAGAATCAGAAATTCAGAAATGAAGGGACAGAGCTCAGTAAATAATTAGAAAGAAGTTAAAAAGAATTTAAGCAATGAAGAACAAGCCAGAAAGAAAATAAGAACAAAAAACCTCAATAGTAATGTCTCAACAGGAATAAGTTAAAAAGAAGAAAATGATTTTTAAAGTTTTTAAATTCAGGAAGGAGGAAAGATTTGAGAAAAGTGATAAATTTTTAAGAGATCCAAAAGATAGAAAACAGATTAGAATTGGAAGAATCAATATAAACTCATGAGGTATTTTATCTTTAAACATGTCTCTGTATGTGCATTTCATTTTCTGTACATTGGAAATACTGTTCATTCTGTCTACTGTAAGCAGTGACCCAACATTGAAAAAAAACACCCTATCCAGCAGCAATGAACACCCCTAACACCCACAATATGATCTCAACCTACCATTTCTTACTAAAATAGATCAGGGCATTGTCAGGAGATGGCTGATTTCAGGTCTGGGGTAGGAAATGTGCAAAATGAACCTATTGTTAAACTAGACAAAGGAAATTATCAAAAACTACTTGAATTTTGTTGAAAGCAAGGAGTATCAAGTTGAAGAAATTTCCACTGGCTAATGATGGGACAACCTGAATTTCAGTAAATAAAAATAATTTTAATACATTAAAAGCTATCAGATATGTTCAGATTCATGAGTTCAGACTGAGATTTCCTAAAAAGAGAAAAATGCTTACTTTTGGAAGCTACTAGGGAACTAATTCATATTTTGAAGTCTGGTAAATGAAGAGAAAGAATTAGATATTTGTCCCACCTTTCCTATATGAGTGGTATCACTGGGTAACCAAATAATACAGATAACAAGAAATGTCTCTTCATAATAGTTTTTCAGCTTAAAAATGAAAAAGAAGAGATGGAATTAGAATATCAGCATTTTGCAACCTCAGTGAATTAAAAGATATAAATATTAAGCATCAACAACTGCTAATAACACAAAAAGATAAATAACTGACCATGATCTTTCTGCTGTCCTGCCAGCCACCAATCCCTTGGCAGTACCCACCAAGAGAGTGACCAAGCACTGTGTAACTCCTATTGTTTTGGCAGCAACTTTGGAAAGGGATGGAATCTGAGTCTGACTTGGCCTTTGGGTCCAAGTTTCAGAAAATACAGAGAATAGGACACACAAATTCAAACCATGGGGATGCAATCAGCAAAATTTAATCATGGGCCTGATAAGTTGTTAGGAAAAGAAAAGGACAGAGAAGAATCTCTAGCTTAAACGGGATTTTAAAGACATAACTTTTAAAAAGTGGACACAATTATAGTGTTCAGGATGCACATTTGAGTCATAATTACGAGCGTAAGAAGGTGATTAAGGTAAAAATCAGGATAAAGGTTACTGATCGTATACAGGGCAGCGGGGGAGCTCATGGTTCAAACTGGACGCATGGGAAGGGATTCTAGGGTGGGAAGCAAAGTTCCATTTCCTTCCCTCCCTCCCTCCCTGCCTCCCTCCCTTCCTTCCTTCCTCCCTTCCTCCCTTCCTTCCTCCCTTCCTCCCTCCCCTCCTTCCTTCCTTCCTCCTTTCCTCCCTTCCTCCTTTCCTCCCTTCCTCCATTCCTCCCTCCC
>PVKS010005258.1:0-66674 GCA_004027875.1 Aplodontia rufa
TTTTTTTTTTTTTTAAAGAGAGAGGGATAGTGAGAGAGACAGATAAAGAGAGAAACAACTTTATTTAGTTTTTTCACATGGCCTTAGTTGCTCCAACTCTTAGTTGTGTACGTGGTGCTGGGGTTTGAACTCGGGTCCTCGTGCTTGCCAGGCAAGCGACGAAACCGCTGAGCCACCGCTCCAGCCCCCAGAGGTATTTTCTTAGTCTTTAAAGTGGAAAGCATGTTTTCAAGTGCCAGGAAGAAGTTTGTGCAGTAGTAATGATAAAAAGTCAACAGTTTGATTTACTACTTGTTGAATATCCCTTATCTCAAATGCTTGGGATCAGAAGTATTTGACTTGGGGTGCTTTTGGACTATTGGCTTAGAAGTCTTATGTGACCTGATGACAGTGAATTTTTTTTTGTAAAGATTCATTAATTCTAAATCCATGAAACATTTTATGGAGAAGACCGCAACCATAGTGTTTGGATTTTTGTAAAGGTGCAAATTGTTCAAAGTTAAAACAGCAATCCCACAGGAGATATGGACTATCCTATAAAATGTTGATCATTTTGATGAAATAAATGTCAGTTCTTTTCAGGAATTACTTTACTGTTTGAATTTAATAATGAGATTTTGTGGGGTTTTTTTTTCTTTCCATTTTGTATCTGAGATTCCATTGGTTGGGTTGATCAACTTAAGCTGAAACAAAGTGCATTTTAAAGGACTTTGGCAAACAGGAAAGGAACTCCCAATTGGAAGTGGTCAACTTGGGATGATTAATACTATCTTTACCATGATTATCATTTGAAAAGGGATTTCATTTTTGAAATTACCAGCATGGGAACAAATTTGTCATGTTATTTTGAAGGGAGTAAAAGCTGGTAAATGGTATCTTAAAATCATTAAGGTTAATTGTAGAGACAATTAGTGTTGTGTCATGGAAGGATGGTATAAGCAAATAGCAAATCAAAGAGTTAAAGGAAATTCAGCCCATCTTATTGGGTAAACGCATGTGCTTTTATTTGCTGATTCTGGGAACTGATCTCTAGATCAATTTGAGGCAACATGGGCCAAACTAATGATCCCTAAGCTGTTTTATTAGTATTAAAGTATTTGAGATTTACATTGTGTCTGAGTCTAATTCACTTGGAATTAGATCTCAATTATCTAAAAAAGTGTGGACCTTTTTTGTGGTAGAATGAAAAATAGTTTTTGAATCCTGCAAGGGCCGTGGTTTAATTTATTGATGTCTGTGAAGTTTTGTGGTTCCTTAACCACAGTTCTTTTTTTTTTTTTTCCAGGCTATTCAAGATCTCTGGCAGTGGAGGAAGTCTCTTTAAGAAAATAGTTTAAACAGTTTGTTAAAAATTTCCGTCTTTACTTCATTTCTGTAACAGTTGATATCTGGCTGTCCTTTTTATAATGCAAAGAGAGAACTTTCCCTACCGTGTTTGATAAATGTCCAGGTTCCATTGCCAAGAATGTGTTGTCTAAAATGCCTGTTTAGTTTTTAAAGATGGAACTCCACCCTTTGCTTGGTTTTTAAGTATGTATGGAATGTTATGATAGGACATAGTAGTAGTGGTGGTCAGACATGGAAATGGTGGGGAAACAAAAATATACATGTGAAATAAACTCAGTATTTTAATAAAGTAGCACTGTTTCTATTATTTAGCCTTTTTATACTTTGTCAAAGTAAATGTACATAATTGAAAACGATCCATCAGTATCTCAATCCCATTAGAAAGTCTGTCTACCCTGCCAAATAGTTTTCCCCAGACTTAACCATTTTTCATTTTGAGTATTTAGTGATCATTCCCACCCAGATTTTCATAGTTAACAATCAGAACTGTAGAGTTCATCAGACCTCCCATGTACCTAACCTTGCCTCCCAAAGGAAATCTGGAATGTTGAAACAGCTTAGTACAGACTCCTGACCTGGGTCCTTCATCTGAACAGAAAATAACTTGGGTACACAAAATTTTACCTCCTTGGGGCTGGAGCAGTGGCTCAGCAATTCCAGCACTTGCAGTGCTTACCTGGCATGCATGAGTACATGGGTTCAGACCCCAGCACCACGCACACAACGAAGTGTCGGAGCAACAAAAGCCACATGAAAAACTAAAGTTGATTCTTTCACTGTCTCTTAAAAAATTGAATATCCTTGATTAGTGGGAGAAATATGAATTTGTTGTGTGATGAGGGCATTCAGGCACTGATTCTCAACACTACCTGTTATACATTAAGTCAGTTGTGTGGTGATCTAAGGGTGGACACTTGGCTATGGTGCATGATGTACAGCCACAGGGGAGAGGAGTGTTTCCTGAGTTGCTACATGTTTGAAAATGTGGGGAGGGTAAATAAGGCTCATGCTGCCTTGGCTGATTTTTTTTCCCCCCTGGATTTGTTTAAGTGTACACCCTAACTGCATAATTAATTGCTGTTCTAATATGGTAGTCATGAAATTGTTTCTGTGGGTCCTGGGCCATTTCTTGGGAGATTGGAGTGTCCCTTTCATTCTTAGGCTTTCTGTTTGATTCTCTTGGATGTTTTCTTTCCCTCATTCCTTTTTATTTAAACTTTTGGGACTCTTGTATAGTTCCAAGTTTTGTGTTTTATTTTTAACTTCCCTTGTGGAGATTCTTTGGATGTACCCAAAATATAGATTGGGTGGGGGTTGTGATTTTTGAGGCGCTCTTTTCTGAATCACCTCATTTTGGAGGGTGGGGAAAGGGATGGCTTATCTTTCCGGTTTCCCTGTGTCTTTTAGTCACTGAGTTGGTTTCCTTCGTGTGCCCTTTGTTGCTGTCTTTCCTACCTTTATTTTTGTTGGCTCCGTGGGAGGAGATGATGAATGTTCATTGTTCTCTGCTGGAGTGTAAACTTTGGGTCTGAAAGTTAATTGAGCGTTTAGATGCTAGGCTGGCCTGGCACTCATAGGCTTAAGCCATCCTTGGGATTCATGTACCTGGGACTACAGGTACGTGATAACTGCAGCTGTTGAAGTTATCTAATATGAGCCAACTTGTTCGATTAAATTTAAGAAGTTACTGGTATTCAGATAGTGTCATAGGTAGAGATGGTACCAAGGACTACAGTAAACTTAGAAACGTTCCTTCTAAGGCTGGAGCCATGGCTCAGCAATTAAGGCGTTTGCCTGGCATGTGCAAGGATGCGGGTTTGAACCCCAGCACCACGTACAAAAGTGTTGCAGCAACGAAAGCCACATGGCGAATTAAAATTCATTCACTGTCTCAAGATTCCCTTAGTGTTGGCACTACAGTAGGTGATTAGTGGAATTTTTACCCCCTTTATGTCCTAATGAAAATGTAGGTCTGAAGTTTTTAGTATCTAGTGTCTCAGTGTTTGAAGATGCTTATTTAGTTTGGTTCACTCGTGGAAGGAAACCCCAAAGAACTCAACCACTATTTTGAGGAAGCGTTTGGTCCCGCTGGTCCTCTTGATCCTCATTAAATCTAAAAAGTTGCAGGCAGGGCTTGTTTGTGGAAGGGCGGAGATGGGAATGGCAAGGAGTACTAAGGTAGGTGGTCAGCTTGGTATGGTAATCTGAAAAGTAACTTGCGACTTAAGAAACTTCTGACTTCATCTTTATAGTACAAATTATTAGGTGACACTGATTATCAGTTTGGTTTAATTGCTTAAAAGTATAAGGTACCTGTTATGGAGAGAAACATGGATTGTGTTTGTGTGGGGGTGAAAGGGTCTGAATGTTAGGCAAGTGCTCTACTGCTAAGCTACATATTTCCAGTAAGTGCTGGAAAATTTTGTTAAATGTTGGGTTTATAGGACATTTACCAGGCAGGAGTAATACTGGTTCAGGAGGCTCTAGACTTCAACTTATTAATGTACTTACGGGACAAGTATATTTTCCTTAAGCCAGACTGCCAAATATGCTAATCGGACCAAGTTGCCATTTTTATCGAGAAAATATGTAGATGTTTCACCAATTATAATGGGTTGATGTCTTAGCCTCTGATTCAGTGAATTTGTCCCAAATTGAGGTTTTGTTTTTATTTCAATCCACTGTCAATTTCTGGTGTTAAAATAGCCCTTTTTGATCTCTTGAAGCTTACTTTATATCATCACAGACCTTAGGTTTATGACAAGATGTTCAGGTTTATCATGTTCATTTCTTGTCCTGAATGTGCTATTTGTCCATTTTAAAAAATGGCATTTAGGACTCCAGTTGGGAACATTGCTTAATCCTAGGTCCTGGTTAGCAGGCTATGATTTGGAGAAGAAAGTTTTAAGCACAAAGAAGGGTATTGATGCACTGGTTGGTTGACTGAAGTTAAGCTTTTCTTAGGTTATATAAGGGCAGATCCTGGGTGAAACTCCGCAGAGCTTTCCCTTCATTCGAAGCCAGAGGACAGCCTAAATTATCAAACCGTAAGCCCATTTGGGGGAGCAGGTCAGGCTGTGTGAAACTTGATTGTGTAAATAACGAAGCACTTGAGATTTTTAGTGGTGTATCATAACACCTGCAGGACTGCCTGGTTTTGACTTAAAATACTAGTCTAATGAGCAAAGAGTAGAAACAGCGTTCTGTGGAGCATGGGGCTTTTGTTTAAAATTGGCCACAGAGAACAAGTTCAGGGTCACAGATAACATTTGGTTTAAGACAGTGGTCTGGATTCTAGAAATAAATGTCTGAGGCTACCCACCAATTTACCCAAGTGCCTGTTGCTCTCTGACTCGCTGACTGCAGTGGAGGTCCCAAGTTGTGGGGCTGTGGAAGTTCAAGTTGCTGAATTGAAAACTTGAGCCTTCTCTGTGCCAAGAGGCTACTTACAGCTTGATCCTGTTGGAGACAGTGCTGTTTGAGGTAGTGCGCCCTGTGTTTTTGGGCAAGATGTTCTCTGGCTCTGTCTGCCACAGATTCCTGAATCGATAGGAGGGGGCAGCATGTCAGATTGCTCTGCTGTCACTTGCAGAAGAGATAGGAGGACTCTAAACATTAACACTTACACAGTTCTAGGTGCTTGGGGATAAGTAAGAAAAACAGTTTACATCATCTGTTTCCGTCAGAAATTGTCCCCATCACTACCTAAGCTGGAATTGAATGCAGCTGTGTGACTCCAACACGTGGCCAGCCACCAGTCCACCTATCCTGCTGTTAACCTGGACTGGACCGGAAGCTTCAGTGGCCTCCTTGCTGCCACTTTAAACCACTACACTTCATTCTTTGCTTAGCAGCTGGAGTAACTGGATTCTGATCTTTGGTTTGGTCTTTTGGATAAATTGCCAAGCATCGTGATACATACATACTGTGAAATGCCAACTAGTAATGAGTATGGATCTCAACATACTGAGTGGTTCCCATTTATGTGAAATTGGAACAGGGTGGGAAGGTTACCTGAGATGTTTATTCATGGATGTATTTGTCAAAACTCTGAAGTGTACACTTAAAACATGCATTAAAAATTGTATATACTGGCTATCCTTGCCTGTCTCCCAGCCTTTTCTCACTTTAGGCACTTGACATCTTTTGCCTGGAATATTCTCTTGTGCATGACTGGTTGAATCCTATCTGTCTTAGCCTAAGTGGTCCTTGGATCACTGTAGCCCCTCTGTTCTTTATCATCTTTTCACATTGGTTTCTTTCAGAGCACTGCTAATAAGCTAGTATTTTATCTCTTGGCTTATCTGCTTAGTGCCCAGCTTCCCCTGCAGATGATATAAGTAATGCAAGGACCAGGGTCGGATGACACTATTAAGAGCCCAATAAATAGCAATTGAATGGATGAGTGACTATCAAATTAGTGGTACATAATGTGTAGTGGGTGCCATATGAGCATATCAAAATCAGAACCCATTTAAGACTCATGGTTACGACCAATAGGTTATTGCTAGCATACCTGTATACTTGTGTGAAAGTTTGAGGTTAAGAATGGTGGAGGAGAGGAATAACGTGAAATAAGTTTGGATTCAAGGATTCTGGTTAGAGGCAGCTTCAACCCTAAATTAGTAGTAGTCCTACTTCCCTACTTCATGAAACTAAAGAAAATGTGAAGAGAACCCAAAGCCAGAATTTTAAGTCAAAAGTGATGAGAACATTTGGAGCCTTCAGCATGTGCTAGACTGATCTCATTAATTGTGACCCTGTGAAAGTTGCTACTGTTCCGGGTCCTATTCTGTAGATGAGGCAGTCTCAGATTGCTTGCTGAAAGTGATGGAGGTAACATTTAAATCCAGGACCTGTGACTTCATGCTCCTACTCCGAACTGTTCTCTTGGCTGGACTTTTTGGTCAGTCTTATTTGTGTGGCAGAAGAGATCAACAAATTGAGTGTTGAGAAAGACCCCAAAGGCTTTCAGATAGGGCAGGGTCTCCCTAAGTTACCTAGGCTGCCCTGGTACCACCACCTTCCTCAGCCTCCTGATCTTTGGAATTGCAGGTGTATACCACTACACGTGGCTGTGGTGGGTCATTTTATCCTGTCTGGAGATTGTTCGTCTTTTCCAGAACTTGGGAGTTACTAGTACTTTGCAAGTGCAGTTCTGGCAGTCAACGTCTGCATAAACTCAGTTCAGCGTCTAGCAAGGACTTTTTGTCATCTCTTGGTACCTGGCTTTGTAGAGGTTTTCTGTGCTTGACTCCAGTACTGTTTAGATTAGCCTCAGCATTGAAAAGGAGCTTGAAATAACTTGCAGGACACCTGGTATTTGGAACAAAGTATACCAATATTGCTATCTGTGACTCAGGAAATCGCACTGCTTGACAGCACCTTCCTAGTTAGGCTTGCCTGAAGATGGGGCTGTCAACACCAGCCAAGGAAAAGAGGCTTCTTCCAGAATCCTGAGTTCTGCTTTTTGAGCTTGTTCTCTATTTTCTTTCCCACTGTGACCTGTTTTATCCGTCCTAGATAGAGCTTTGTGACTGCAAGCTCTAAAAGGAGTGAGGCAGGCTTGTGACAAGAGCATCCACGTTTGAGAGGGTTAGCAAGAAGAACAGGAGTTCGGGTTTGGTGGGCAGTGAGAAGGAGCCTACCAAGGGAACCAAGCTGCTTATTGGCACACAAGTGGAAACAAATCTTAGGTTGGGAGGAAGCTGGAAGAGGGTCTGGAGTGGTCGCTGACCAGAGTCCTGCTGGCTGCTTCCAGGCATGTAGACCCACGGGCAGGGGTTGTAGTGATGCTTTGCAGCCACTAGGTGGTAGCCATGTGTTTCCAAAGCTAGCTCGCCTGGGATCAGCCCAGCTGGGATCTCAGGAGCCGACCCGAAGCCCTCCCCACTTCCAGTGGCAGGGAAAGAAGAGGGGAGGAAGGCTCACTTAGCGTGGACATTCCTCTGGGAGGGTGGCTGGGGAAAGCCACGATCTTGTGTGTACTCCGGGCGACCTTTCACGTGGAGCCTCCTCGGGAGCTGGGCCTGACCCGCCCTCTCCCCGCTCCCCACTCAAACGCTGGTGGGTGTGAGTGCGAATAGCGAATATGGGTGAGTGAGGACGCTCCGCACCTAACTGCGTTCTTGGGGATCGCCTCCTGTCCTTTTTGGCCAACGTTTGCGCGGCGGCGCGGGTCACTGCGCCCAGGTGCAAAGCTCAGACGGCCTCCAGCGCTCATCCGTTCCAGCCTGTCTGGGTCTGCCCTCTCGGAGCTGCCGGTCCCGTCGCCGAGAGAGAGCCTCCCCTCCAACCCGGAGCCGCCAGGAGGAGGAGGAGGAGGAAGAGGAGGAGGAGGAGGTAGAGGCCGCGGCAGGCAGGCGAGCAGGCAGGGCCGCCTTTGATGTGGGCGCGGCGCACCCAGGCGAGCTGAGCGCCCGTCCGGCCGCGCCCCGAGGGGGGAGACCCGGGCCCCGCATCCTCATTGTGCCGGCTCGGGCCCGGGCCCGCCCCCGGCCCCCCGCCCCCTCGCCGCCCGCGCGTAGAAAACGCCCCGGCCGCCGCCAGTGGTGGGAGGCGGCGATGCGCACGGCCGGAGAGACGCGGAGGAGGAGACATGAGCCGGCGGGCGCCCAGACGGAGCGGCCGTGACGCTTTGGCGCTGCAGCCGCGCGCCCCAGCCCCGGAGCGCTGACCCCTGGCCCCGTGCAGTCCCGCGCCCCGGCCGGACAGCGAGCCCCAGCTTCCATCCGTGTCGCGCATGCCGCCTCCGAAGTGAACCAGCCTTCCGCGGACGCCTGGACAGCGGCCGGACAGCAGGGAGCAAGCTTCCCCGCACCGGCGGGGCGCCTCCTGCACAGCAGCGGCCGCCCCGCAGCCCCCGCGCCAGCCCGGAGGGCGCAGCGCTCGGGAGGAGCCGCGCGGGGCGCTGATGCCGCAGGGCGCGCCGCGGAGCGCCCCGGAGCAGCAGAGTCTGCAGCAGCAGCAGCCAGCGAGGAGGGAGCAGCAGCAGCAGCGGCGGCGGCGGCGGCGGCGGCGGCGGAGGCGCCCGGTCCCGGCCGCGCGGAGCGGACATGTGCAGGCTGGGCTAGGAGCCGCCGCCTCCCCCCCCGCCCAGCGATGTATTCAGCGCCCTCCGCCTGCACTTGCCTGTAAGCTCCCGCACGCGGGGCTGCCCACCCTGTCAGTCCTTCTGTCGCTATTCCCGCACCTCTGTGCTCCCGACTCCGCCTCGGGTCTGTCTGTCCGGACGCCCCGCTCCCTCAGGTCCCACTGACCGCCTCTTCCTCTCTCTCCGCAGGTGTTTACACTTCCTGCTGCTGTGCTTCCAGGTACAGGTACGTGGATTCAACCCTCTCCTGCCTCGCGGCACTTGCCGACCCCCTTTGCCGGGGCCGCGCCCCCTCCGGGTGCCCCACCCTCCCTGGCGCCGAGCCCTGTGCACCTGTTCCCAGGGCGCGAAAGGGCGGTTCCGCGGGCGCCCTCCGCTGCTGGCTAATGGGCCAAGGGCAAGGGACCCGTGCTGCGCGCAAGCCGGCTTGGGTCCTCGCAGCGCCTGTTGGCTGCTTTTGGGACCAGATCCCCTGGAACCGGTGGGCTCAGCTCCATCAACGTGCGGGTCCCCAAGACCCCTGCCCGAAGTCAGCGAGGAGTTGGGACTTAGGGGTTTTCCCTGCCAACTGTCCCTTAACATCGCTGCTTGCTCTTCCAAACAAAAAGACTCCTTTCAGTTGAGTCGATCTGGAGTCCAAGGAGAGAGCTGTAGTTGTAAATTACTCTGTGGTTTCAAAGGCGTTTGCATGGGAGAGAAAGAGCAAGAGTGGGAGCACGGACCAGAGAAGGAGAGAGCGAGCGCTCGGTTCAGGTCCAGGGGAGACCCTGGGCCGCTAGCCCGAGCGGTTGTCCGCAGGGACGACCCGGGACAGGCGGCAGGCTGCGCGCTCCGCAGGCCCTCGCCCAAGGTGCTGCAGCCCTCGGCTGGTTCCCGCCTGCTCCGTTCACTCTTGCTCTCGGTGAATCAGAAGAGGGCTTGGCGCTCAGCCTGGAAAGCACTTGCTAAAATCTGATCTGTTACTTCAGCAGCTTTCAGACTCGGGAAGGTCTTGGCACGCAGACAGTTGGAACGCTCTGGCTTCCAAAGCCGTGGAAATGAAGGAAAAGGGGAGGCGGGGAGAGGGAGCAGACTTCAGCCCCGATTAGAACCAGACCAGGGCTGCCTCGGAGTGGTGGGGTGGGGGCAGAGGGAATAGGAAGTGCCAGCTGCCCAAGCCCCCCACCCACCAAGAGCGGCAAGGGAGGGGATCTAGGAGGAGCTGGACACAGGCCAAAAGAGGATTATCTGCCCCTTCCCCCTCTCCCTGGAAGGCAGGTGTCCTACAGGGTTAGATTAGGTGTTCAGGCTTGAGCCTTCTGGACTCTGGAGATGTGCAGAGACCCCCCACATGGGAAAGTGGTTCTTCCAGATTTCAGGTACCAGGAGTGTTAGGTATATTCAGTGCTGGTTGGTGAGACCCAGCAGCCACTTGCTGTCCCCAGTAGTGGGTCCCTCATCTCCATTCCTGCTCCTGAGAGAGGATTGGTATGCTTAAGATGGAGTGAGCTGGGGCAGCCAGTTGGGGCGGGGAGGGAGGAGGCTGGAAGGGTGGATGGAGGGACAAACTGATGGGTTCTTTCCTCCTGTTGGCCAGGCTGGAGTCCCCAGTGACTCCTTGAATCAATACAACTGGAGTCAGTAACTTAAGACTGGCTGTTTGCCAAAGCAGATGTGACCCTGTGTGGTGATGGGGGTTGGGGACTGGGTGGGGAATGGCTGGTGCCAGGCATGGCCTTCCTGGACTGCAGCTGAGTCCCCAAGCAGGACAGGCCCCAGGGTCACTGCAGAGTCTGCTTGTCTCTGCTTGTCTAACCTGGGCGAGAGCTCTCTTCTGGAGTGCTGAACCTGTGGCGGACGCTGGTGAACTGGGGTGGGGGGAGATGCCTGAGCCTCTGGGGGCATGCCATTCTTGGTTCTTCTTAAAGTGGGGCCCAGGAGGGGCTTCTGGGTGGTCTTTGTATTCTCCCAGGGGAGTGTGAGGGAGAGTGCCTGGACTGTGTATCCCACCTGCACCTCTGGGCTGGAGCTAGAGCCAGCATCTTAGGAAAAGAGCTGGGTGGTCTGGCTGGGTTAGGTCAAGAGGCAGCCTCCGAACAGGTGAGGGAGCCTCCACTCTGCGCCCCCGCCTCCCTTCCCTCCTTCCTTTACCCCTTTGTCCCCTCCAGCATTTCCACTTCTCAGCTGGCTGTTTCCTGTGCCCTTGGAATACACCTAAGGATGGGGTATGGGAGGAGGGGTGTCGTGGAAACACTGTGCAGAAAATTGTGCCCACATGTGCTGTATCTAAAAGAGGATTCCCAGCAAACCACAGATTTTTAAAAGCACCTTAGATTCCTAAAAGGTAGAGAAGTGGTACCCTCGGGGGTTCAGGCAAGGTCAGCAGACTCATAGCCCTGTTTACATTTCAGGGGCAAAGGTCGGGTGGCTCTTAGTGCAGAAATGAATGAGGAGTGGGCCCCACGTGGGGGGTGTTGCCAGGAGCAGGGAGCCTGGTCCCAGTGGAGGTAGTGTGGGGCAGGTGCTGGAGAGTGGCTACATCTGGCCAGGCTGCACCTCCAGTAGCTGTCGGAGCTACTCAGCATGAGGTATGTGTCGCATGCAGGAGCCCCTGAGGCCTCCCTGGATGGTGGGCAGGGCTCAGGGCTTGGCGATCTGGAGGGCTAGGCCTGGGCCCCACCTCCACCATGCCCTCCCTGGAGCTCCCTGGAGGCCTTAGCTTCACCCTTTATAAAATGGGTGGCCCTGGGGTTGTATGACACTCGACAGGGGTGGAAGGAGTTTCATAAATTCTCCTCTACCCAGGAAGGCACAGTGCTCAGCTGGGAAGTGGGCACACAGAATCCTGCCTGACCCCACCTCACTGTGCAGTCTCCCCGCAGGTCTCAGCCACCAGGCCAGAAGGCTTCCTGCCCCCAGCCACTTTCTCTGAGCACATTCAATGCCAGACACTGTCTTCCGCCCACCCCCGAGTTCTGCCCTCACCCTGGACCACCCTGGGAAGCAGGAAGCTGGGAATTTAATAAGATCCCTTCATCCCTTCTCCGCACGACTCGGGACACCGTGGATAGCTCGAATTGGAAGAATTTTAGAAATTTCATCAGGAGCAGGTGGCGTGACCAGTAAATTGCTTTTCTGCACTTGGCTGAGCTGTGACAATGACACGGGACTGGGCCTTTCAGGAGGCTCAGCCGGCACCTGCCTGACATTGTTCCCACCACCAGGCTCAGCTAGGTCCTGGCCTTCCCCAGACAATCTGGGTGTGAGGCAGGCCAGGGGTGGGATGGGGGCTTCCTCCAGTCTCTTGTCCGCCTGGCCTTCCACTGTGCCACTCCAGTTTGGAAGTTTCCTTCCATGTCCCTTTCGGCCTGACCACTCGCTACACTCGGCACCCTCAGCAGGTCTGGACCCTTCCTTCAAGCTGACTAGTACTGGGGACAGTGCCCTTTGGGTCAGGAGGAAGATGGAAAGCTGTCCTACTGGACGCACTTTTAATTTCTTAAAGCTGCACCATCCTGGGGCAGGTTCTCATTCAGCCTGCTGTTGGGAGCCTGCTTCTTGCAGACCTGAGGCTAGGACCTCGTGGGCACCTGGCCTCTGGGAGCCCTGGGTCTGGAGGGGGACTGCCAGGTCTGTAGGAGGTAGTGTACCCACCCCTTCCATGCACTGGGGCAGGGCGCATCTTTCTTTGACCTAACACAGGAGGAACCCAACTGAGCAGAAATGACTTGCCAGGGAAAAAGGACCTGATGTGAGAATTTCAAAGTTCCTCTTATCCCCCGGCGACTGTGGGTAGGATGGAGTGACAGTCCAATGGAGAAAGGGAATCATAGAGCGAGGAAGGGGTTGGTTCAGGGCATGGCTAACCCACGACTCTTGATTCAATGTCTTGCGTTCATTTCACTATGTCAAACTGACTTTTCCAGAAAGAATCTGTGGGCATGCTGGGGGGGTAGGAGACTCTGGGCCCTGACCTTCCTCCAAAGTGCTGCCCTGAGAGGATCCCTGTTTGGTGGGAAGGGGCAGGGCATTCAACATTTCCTTTCCAGCCTCCTTCCCAGCGGTGGAGGGGGAGGGCGGCAGGCACCCTGCCAGCATTCCTGCTGTCCCAAAGTGTCACCTGTTGGAGATGAGGCGGTGGATTTTTAAAATTCCTTGTGGTTGGCATGGGCAGTATCAGCAGGCTTGAGGCTGCTTCAGGGTCACCATGCGCAGCCTCCATCCTGCCCTGGATGTCTCTGTGGGTGCTCCAGGCCCTTAGAAGGTGGCTGGAGGGGGACAGGGAACTCTGTTCTCAGCAGGGTTTTGTGGTTCTGACTGAGGCCTTTGTGGGTGTGGAAATGGGCATGCAGGCTGGTCAGGCTAGCGGCCCTACTCACAGGTGTGGCTCACAGGTGTCTCGCAACCAGCTTGGATGTAGGAAGTTCTGAGGATGAAGCACAGGAGACTTGGGGCTCACAGTCACCACCTGCCTTTGGTCCCACAGCTAGAGGGGGCAGATGTCACTCTGGGTCCCAGGCCCTGAGGCAGTTTGAGGGCTCTGTGGAGTCTCCAGCCTGCTTTAAACTTTGCTGTGTGACCTTGGATGAGTTACTTTACCATCCTGGGTCTTAGCTTCTACATGTGTAAAAGGGGGAAAAAGTGAAACTAGACGAAGCCCCCAAACAGTCCCCATTTCCTGAGGGGGTGCATATCACGGACCCTGCTTAGCATTCCTGTGGCTCTGGCCCTGAGAGGGTTGCTTACTGTCACCCTGTCAGCCACAGTTGTTTCCTAGGCTCTGCCGGCCCTGGGCGCTGGGGTGGGGGATCCGCTCTCTCTCTTGGTGGGCAAGGGCTGCTCCAGCGAACCTCTGTGTGCTCCGGAGCATATGCGGGGACCAGCGGTGATCTATGAGGGAAAGGGTGGGCTAGAGGCAGCCATCTGGCTGCCTTTGGCCTGCCATTGGCACTTTGGGCCTGAGTATGGGCCTCTGTTCAGAACATCAGCAGGTGAGTGGGCCATGGGCTGTAGTCAGGCTTAGTGGCAGGGCCTTGCTCTGAAAGCTCAGGGGCGTTGGCTCGGACCCATTTTAAATGCTGCAGTGTCAAGGACAGGACCATCGATGAGTCTCCTGTGGGCCATGGGTCCCAACCTGACTCTGTCACTGACTTACTGTGTCATTTCCTCTCTGAGCCTTGGCTGGCCCCCCTGAGTGTCAGCAAGTGGGTGGTGGCTTCTGGGGTACACAGATGCACAGGCTTTGCAGTAGGGGCACCTGGCTCTGCCTCCCCTCTCTGATTTGCAGTTGTTCAGTGAGCATTCCCTGATCTTCAGCTCTCTGCACCTCAGTGTCCCCCATCTGCAGAACGGGGTAATGAGAAGGACCTTCTGCTTCAGGGTCATCAGGGCTGTTGGAGATGGAGTGGCTGGCATGGTGGCTAACGATAAATGACTAATAGTACTTGCTAGTGCAGTTATATGCCTTGTGTGTCTCAGGTACCTAACACGCTGCTGGGTGCTAGAGAAAGCCAGGAAATTTCTTAGATTATCGACAGCAGGCATCCTCCAGCCTGTTGGTAGCACAGACTTTGGATTTCAGTCTGGATCTAATTGCTGTTTCATCACTCACAAGCTGTGTTGCTTTGGGTAATATTTAACCTCTCTGAGCCTCTGCTGCCTCAGGGTATTGCAGGGATAATAACAGCACACCTCAGACCTGTTGGTAGGAGTAATGGACTAGGTATGCAGTCTGGGCTCAAAAGTGCTCCTTCTCCTCATTAGCAATCCCTGAACGTTTACGGGAGAGAGACGCTGCTGCCTGTCCATCTCTGCAATGAGTTTCAGAGCCCTGGAGGAGACATTCAGGGCTTCTGCTTTACCCCAGGGCTCCCTATGTGGAGATGGCAGGCTCCTGGGCAGCCGTACTTACCAGCCTCCCCTGTGTCCATCCCACCTTCTACCTTGGAGTCCTGTAGCACTTTGTCTCTGCTGGAACTCACAGGGACTGGAGTCCAGGCTGTTCACAGCCTGCCTGGTCCACTCAGTAGCTGTGTGACTGAGCAAATTGATTAGCCTCTCTGTTCATGTGGCCTCCTTCTTGGGGTCACAGTAAGGTGGACCATGGTCCCCTGGGAGAAGCGCTTGGCACAGTGCCAGGCTCACTGTACGCATTGAGTCCATGTGAACTGTGGTCCTCACTCGGCTCTGGGTGTCCTGAGGTCCACTGGGGGCCAGCATGCAATCATGGACGTCCAGGGAGGGCTGTCCCTTCTGCGGCACCATGGACTTGGCTCTGACCTGGAGCGCAGGGTGGATGATGGGGATGGAGGACCTGCCCACTCCCCAGGTGCTCGGACACAGGGGCATCAGTCAGCGACTGCGCCAGCCCTGGGGACTTGGAAGAGAGCAAGGGATGTGTGCTGGGGGCAGGGGTGGAGCAGGCAGTGAGGGCTGTGAGGAAGGGCCCTGGAGCCAGCTCCAGCCAGGAGGGGCCGCCAGGGTGGTGCACCATTTGAACCTCGAGGGAGGAGCAAGCCAGGTGAAGAGGGCACCATGAGCCACATGTGTGCGTGAGAGGCCTTGCAGACTGCGTGTGGAGCTGCTTCCAAGAAGGAACAGCCGGGGGCTTCAAGCCCATTGGGGTACCTGGAATATCAGGTTCAGGGATGGGGATGCTGGGACAGGCCCTGGTGGACATCGAATGCCAGAATCAAGCAAGGCTGCCCGCCTTCTCAGGCATAGGTGACTGCTCTCCCCACCTAGGGCTCCAGGGAGATGGAATTGAAGCCACATTGCCTAGAAGCGGAAAGGGAGGAAGAGGAGCGGCTCAGATTTTTACAGGTCCTGGCTTTCCCCAAGCCGGCCTCAGGTTTAGCTGGCTGCCCCCCAGTACCCATATTGACAATCTGTAGGAGGAGGCTGATGTATGGGGAGAAGGCTGACCCTCAGGCCCAGCCCCCATCCTGCCGCACCCCTCCATGCTGCTGGCTTGGCCCTGCCAATCAATACATTGATAGCTCTGGGAGTGTAATGGACAGGCGGGGGCGGGGCAGGGCCCTTTGCAGCCTTACTTTCTGTCCTGGCTGACTTGGGTGTGGGGAGTGTGACAAGGGAGAGGCCAGACATTTGGGCGGAGGAGAGGGCGTGGGTGCCCATCTGGATCATGCTTGATTTGGGGGTGGGCGTGGTCTTCAGGGGGTGGTGGGAAATGTGTGGGTTTCAGAGCTGGAGATGGGTTCAGAGTGTGACTGTCGCTTTCTGTATCACTCTGGCTGGTCCTCTGGCCTCCCCTGTCACCTAGAGCCAGGGACAGTCATCATTTCAACCTGCTCAGGTCACGTGCCTAGCAAATGGGCAGTCTGGTTCCTGGCACAGAGCAAGTGTCCAGTGGGCAGGAGCCAATGTGAGATTCCTCTCGGCAGCAGTGATCCACAGGGCACTGCGGCTGGCAGCAGCCTCTGGCCAGAGTCCAGGCTGCTCTCGAGGAAGAGTTTGGGGAGCTGCCTTTTGGGGCAGAGAGGGGCTGACTTTACCAGGCACCAACCCTGGAGGAGGCAAAACATCCAGAATTTGGATGGGCTCTAAAAGCCCTGATGAGGCTGGTGCTGGAGGATGCAGGCCATGATGGAATGTGGCCAGGGAGACCCTCCCTTTCCAGACAGCCTGCACAGGGACAGGGACAGGGGCAGGGATTGCAACGGCCTCAACAATTGGGAGCTTGGGTGGGAGAGAGCCTCCTTTCTTGCGGGAAGGAGTTCAGGGTCTCCAGCCATTTCCTAGCCTGTGGTCACTCCATCCTTAGCTATGGCTTGTGTTCTGTGTTCGGATCCAGCTACCCCCGCCTTATCCCTGGGGGATATGTTCAAAGATCTCTTGTGGATGCCCGAAATGGAGAAGAGTACCAAACCCTGTGTACAAGCATTGTTACACTGAGGTAGCTGAGCTGATAGCTGAGATGGCCGTGGCGTGACTAACCGGTGGGTATGTATACAGTGCAGATACGCTGGACCATGGTGTACAGTGTGAATATGCTGGACAAAGGGATGGCATGAGGTTTCATCACGCTATTCAGAATGGCGCAAAATGTACAACTTTTCAGTTGTTTATTTCTGGAATTTTCCATGTAATATTTTTGGGCCGTAGTTGATAAGAGTAACTATGCAGAGTGAATAAGTGGGGAGCAGGGAGGTGGAAGAGTTGGTTGGTGAGGAAGAGCCTAAGGGGGGATGGTACTTGGCGGTTGAAGTTGTGGAGAGCGTGAGCTCTGGGTGGAGGAGAAGCTAGTCCCCTCCTCACTGATTCGGAGACTCAGGACAAGAGCCTAACCTCCTTGGGTCTCATGCTCCCATACGTAAAATGAGGAAATAAGCCTTCTGACTCATGGGGCTGATCTGGCTTCTGTAGGGAGTTCACCTGCAGGGGTCTTGGTGCTGAGCAAGTGCTCAGAGCGTCAGGGCTATTTAAAAAACAAACAGAAGAAATGTAGCTGCCGCTCTCCCTAGTACCATCTTCCTCATAAGCACAATATTTGCTGATGAGAAGCCTGAGGGTTAAAGAAATCAAGGGACTTGGGGATGCAGTGGATCAGGTAACCTGGAGGCTGGAATGTGCCTTAATGTGCTGTGGAGGGGCTTTCCCGAGGTGTGTGTCTAGGTGGTGCTGGGGGTGGGGTCGGTGGAAGGGGCTAACGTGGCCTGGGAAGCCAGGAACACCCTTGTGAGAACGGTGGGCTGGAATCTTCAGGCCGGAGGGGACATTGATGGCTGAGACGGTAGGTATTGGATGCCCAGTGGGATGGACACCTTGGGTGATCTCCTGATGATGACAAAAACTCTTTCCAGGGTGTAACAGGTTCCCCAAAACCTCCTAAGGATGGGGGCGTGGCTTGAGGGGCTGGGTTTTCAGGACCCTTGGATGTTGTCTTGCAGGAGCTGGGAGCCAGGGCAGGATTCTGAGCAGGGACATGGTTTCCCTACGGCATTCAGAGCCACAGTGGACAAGAACGAGACTGCGGGCCGGGTGGGGGGCGGGCTTTGTTCCCCTGTGTGCCATGTCACATATCTGTACTCTGAGGCTTTGGTGGACCTGGGGGAAGCTTTGACCCTGGCAGTCCCTGTTGCCTCTGTGCAGTGCCTGGGTTGGGAAGTGAATATTTCCACCAGGACTGAAGTCTCAGGACCAGGTGGGGCAAAGTTGGGGTCTTAGGCTGCCAGGGGATTATAGGTTACCCCATATGGGGAAAGCTACTTCCACCCGAAATTCAGTCCATATGTGTGATGTGGGGTCCCAAGTAGTTTCCCTCTCAAGCACCAAGGTCAGGTGACCTGCCACCCAGCTAGTTGTCAGGAAGGGAGTGATCACTGCTGGGCATTTGCTCACCCGCCCAGGCCTGTGACTCTGCACAGAGGCCTGAGGTCCCCTCTGTGAAGAGGGCTGTCCCAGGAGCTCAGCTGTAGGGGTGGTTGAGGAGTTAGAAGAACAGCATGTCCAGGGGAATTCTTAGTAGGGTGCCTGGAGCAGGGGAAAGCAGAACCGTCTGTAGCTTTAGAACATCCCCTGCAATCCTAGTGACTCCACCGGCTGAGGCAGGAAGATTGTAAGTTTGAGGCCAGCCTCAGGAATTTAGTGAGACCCTGTCTCAAAATCAAAAGTAAAAAGGGCTGGAGATGTGGCTCAGTGGTTAAACTCCCCTGGGTTCAAACCCTGGTACCAAAAATCAAAAACAAACAAAAAGCCCAAAACAACACCCCCCCGCCAAATTCCCTTGTCATCTTGCATCTTGGGCACACCGCTTGTTTGGGTGGTAAGTGGTGGGGCCATTATTGGCCTTCAGGTGTCCCTCATTTTTGGTCACAGCCATTTGGCAAACCTTTGCTGACTGCCTGCTAGGGGCAGAGCTAAAACCAGACGAGCTTGACCCTGGGTGGGTTGCACATGCAGCCTCAGCCTTGGGCTTGGGGCCAGGCCCGCCTCCAGGGCAGGTGCCTGGAGCAGGTGACAGCCAGGCTGAAGGAGTTGGGCTGCCCTGAGCCCACCAAGGCCCGGCCCAGAAACCTGGGGTGCTCCTGGACCCTCTTTCTGGGAGAGGACACCCTGTTCCCTCCTTTGGGATTGATCTGACCACAGAGAGTGGCTTAAATCTCAGAAGCTGGGCAAGATGGATTGTTCACCCCACGTCCTGGGGAAGAGCTACCTGATAGCCCCTGCTGACCCTGGGTCACCCACACTGCCTCTCTCCAGTGGGCTACGGAAAAAATCATTAATGGGAGGCTGGCTTCTGGGGCAGGGTAGCGCCCCCCAGGGATCCAGGGTGAGGAGATTGGTTTGACCTCTGGTCGATAAGGCCTCCTGTGAGTAGGAGGGGCTTTGGGGCAGAGGACGCTGGCGCCTACACTTGGGGGAGGGGACAGGCCACCTTCAGAAGTCATTCCAGGGGGTTGAAGGCCATGGGTGGTGGCAGCGGTGTCTTTAGGACACTTACCTACCAGGCACAGGCCTCTGGGGCACTGGAGTTTATCTGTTCCTAAGGGAGGTCTGGGTGTGAGAGTCAGGCTTTGAGCTCTATGGGCTGGCCTGGGGGGAGGTGGTGGAAATCGAGAGGAGGCATGCTGGTCCCCGGGCTTGTCAGCTTGGAGCAAGACTTACCTTGAGTCTCAGTTTCTGCATCTGTTAAATGGGGGTGTGTTCCGTGGCCTTGGGTTATCAGTACCATCAAAAGCAATGACATCTTCTTCTCAAACTGTAATCTGGTTTGTCGGGCATCACTGGAGCCTCTTCCGGGCTCCCTGTGTCCTCCCAGTGGCGACACTGGCTGGCCCGTCCTCTGTGCTAGACACAGCTCTATGCACCTGCTGTCCTGCTTTTTCTGTTTCTCTTTATAGCACCCTGTGGGTGGTGTCGGTGTCAGCACACTCACCTCAAAGCTAAGGAAACCAAGGCATAAAGAGGCTTGGGACTTTCCTCTGGTCACCTAGCTAGAGAATGGCATGCCGTGGGTCTTGTGTCTAGGGCAACTCCTTATGGCACTGGAGCCAGGCGGGGCCCAGCAGGATGGCAGCAGGGGCTGTCCTGTAGGTCCTGTGTGTCTAGCATTGTGCCAGACTTTGTGGGCACAAAGACCAAACCCAGACTGCCATGCAGGCCTCAGGACCTGTTCAGCTTTTTGTTTAAGGTGGGGTGGACCATCCATCTAATTAGCAGCATGTAGGAAAACTTAATTTCATGCTAAATGGTATGCCAGGACTCCAAGTCTTATTAACTAACATTCATGTGTTCATCCATCCATCCATCCATACATCTGCTTGTCCATCCATACATCCATCCTCCCACCCACCCATCTGTCTGTCCATCCATCCATCCATACATTTGCTTGTCCATCCATCCATCCACCCACCTACTCACTCACCCATCCATCCACCCATCCACCCATCCACACACCCACCCACCCATCCACACACCCACCCATTCACCCATAAATCCATCTATCCATCCACCCATCCATCCATCCATTCACCTACCCATCCCCCCATAAATCCATCCATCTACCCATCCATCCATCCACCCATCTATCCATCCACCCACCCATCCATCCATCCATCCATCCACCCACCCATCCATCCACCCACCCATCCATCCACCCACCCATCCATCCACCCACCCATCCATCCACCCACCCATCCATCCACCCACCCACCCATCCATCCACCCATCCATCCACCCATCCATCCACCCATCCGTCTACCCACCATCCAGTGTTTGGGTGTGCGCTGCATTAGGTGCTGGGGAGATAGTAGCACACAAGAAGGAGACAACTTCAGCTTTCATGGTGCCATCAGTTTATGGGGGCAGACAGACAAAAACCAGGCTCATAGACTGCATGTCAGATGAGAGGAGCTAAGGAGGAATGCAAAGTATGATCAGACAGTCGCAGGCTGCCCCAGAAGCAGGGCAGAAAGGCTTGTCTGCTTGTCTGAGCAGACACAGATGAAGTAGGGACCCAGAGTGTAGAGATCAGGGAAAAGCCATCTGAACAGAGGGAAGAGCGAGTGCAAAGGCCCTGAGGCAGGAGATGCCTGCAGGTCCCGGAGGTCACAGTGAGGTCCTTCGCTGGCGTGTGATGGGAAGCCCCAGGGAGGGGTCTATATGGGGACTAGTTTTGGAAGAGGATGGCTTAGCAGGTGGCATAAATGGAATAGATTATCAGGGGGCCATGAGGAGGCAGGTGCAGATTGTCTGGAGGAGAGGCCACGTTTGGGAAGAGACATAGAGAGGTGTGCATGGGTGTGACCATGAACTTCCCATAGGATGTGGGCAGATGTGCGCTCAACCCCAGGTGATAAAGGTAATTTTGATGGGAGATACAAAGTGGAGGGTCCTCCGATAGGGGCCTGAGACCGGTGTGGGTTACTGCCAGGATCAACAGGAATAGGGCCAGCCTCAGCTCGGTCGCCTAGGGCAGTGAGTCATGCAGATTGGCCCTTTGGTCCCCAGCTTGAGACTTGCTGCCTCTACAGCAGCAGCCCTCTGCCCTGCCCCCATGGCCACAGGTCTTTTCCTTCCCATGTTCTCACTTTATGCTCACTGCATGGTGGGATGTCACCAGGGTGGGGCGCTGCTTTCCCCTTGTGCTGAGAAGGAACTGGCAGCAGAGCCAACTGCCAGGGTCGCATGAGATGCCGAGACTTCTTGCTTCTGCAGGCAGAGATCAGCAGCCTCTTGGATCACAGACTCAGGCCAGATTTCTTGGTGTGGCCACTTCCTGGCTGGGCCACCTTGGCGAGATGGGGAGGCCCTTCCCTCTGTCACGAGCATGGCTGGACCACTGTTTCCCCTTCCTCCGTAGGTGCTGGTGGCCGAGGAGAACGTGGACTTCCGCATCCACGTGGAGAACCAGACGCGGGCTCGGGACGATGTGAGCCGTAAGCAGCTGCGGTTGTACCAGCTCTACAGCAGGACCAGCGGCAAACACATCCAGGTCCTGGGCCGCCGGATCAGTGCACGCGGCGAGGATGGGGACAAGTATGGTATGTGCCACGCCCCTCGGCCTGCCCTTGTGCACACTCAGGGTCAAACCCCCCTCTTCCAGGTGCTCTTGGAACTAGCACTGAGCCTTTCTGGACCTTGGCTTCCTGATGTCGTGTAGGAGCAAATCCCGGGAGCCCTGCCAGAGTCCCAGCTGAGCACAGGACTGGCTGCTAAATGCCCCAGTCAGTGGCCAGCCTGGGGAGTCCTACAGCAGGTTCTTCTCCAGCTCAGGGAGGGCGCCTCTGGGTCATGCTTTCTGGATGCTGCTGCCTGTGGTGTGCGTGTGAGGTACATGACCCTGTGGGATGTGGCACCACCTTGGACTGGGGTCCTGTTGACCTGCTCTTGACCTCCACTCCCCGTTCTGCCTCTGAGGGGTGGAGGAGACTCTCTGCTCCGTTCTCCAGCCCCCAGCCCAGGAGACCCTCAGCAGACAGTGAAACAGGCAGTGCTCCAGCACTGAGGGGATCTGGCCAAGACAGACGTTGAACAAATACTTAGCACGCGGATTATTTATTTATGATCGCTAGGCAGGAAAAGCGGAGGCAGCACGAAGGCTCCTGGTCCACACCCCTCTCTGGAGAGCACGGCCCCACTGGTTCCTGTCTTCCCAGGCCCAGGTCCTGGCCAGTGCCCCAGAAGCAGGGATTGTGGGTGGCCGAGGCAGGCGGCTGGAGCTGAGCCTGCCACCTAGGCCTTTCTGGGCTGATGCCCCGCCTGCCCATTAGCCCTCGCCCATTGCAGTCAGGACGTGACAACAAGACAAATAATTTCTGGGACCCTTTATCTTGGACACCATTTATTTTCCCTCAGCCTCAGGGCAGTACTGACCTCATGGTAAGGCCCAAGTGTGGCAGCTGCCGCAGCGCTGGGGGCTGGGCCAGGGCGGGCCAGGCCAGGCTGGGTTGTGCGGGGCTGCAGCCTGGGGCCAGCTGCCTCTGCTCTCTGCCCATCACTCTTCCCTGCCTCCAGGCCCTCAGGTCTTTCCCCTTCTCCTTTCCTGGTTCTGGGCCCTTCTCCTCTTTGTTTCTGTCTATCTCTCTGTCCCTCCCGCTGCCAGCGACTTCACTCTGCCCCGGTCTCCCAGACCCTCTGCTGGCCACCTCTCTGGGCCTCTGGTCTCCCAGGTCCCCTCCACAGATGCCTGGCTGTGCTGGGCAGACCCAGGTGGTGGTTTTCCCGGGATCCTCTGTCCAGTTGCTGGCAGGAAGGGGCAGCTGGCTGGCCGGCAGGGAGGAGGTGCCCTCATGGGGAGTCCCCCGAGCTCTTGCTGGCCCTCCAGCCTGGAAGGGTACAGGGGGGCCAGACTCTGGCTTGAACCATCTGTCCACACCCTGGGACAGGAGGCAGAAGTTGGGGAGGGAGAGGAGCCTGGAAGTGGCTGGCCCCTGTCCTCTCATCCTCTCTTCCTGACCTGGGAGCTCAGGGGGCCTTACCTGCTGTGTGACTTCAGACAAGCTCTTTGCCTTCTCTGGGCCTGTTTCTCTTGTATACAACAGAAGGCATGGTGGAGGGCAGCGTTTCTTGAATGTCAACATGCCTGCGAATCACTGAGAGGTCTTGTCAAGTGCCTGTTGCCGGCTTCTGCCTTGCTCACAAGCACTCGGGTCGTGTGGCGGGCCCCATGCTTGGAGTGGCTAGGAACTAGCTCACCTTGGCTGCTCTTCCGCCTCCGCACACTCTTGACCTTAATGTCTCTCAAGGAACATATCTGTGTATTCCTCCAAACTCCTGACACCCAGGGCAACAGGGGCCCTTCAGGCTGCTGTTCCATTTAAATGTCCCATTAGAAACACAGATGAGACCGAGGGACCCCATCTGTGAGCCCTGGGAGAGGAAGTGAGACAATGGACCCCTTCGAGGCTTCCAATCTAGATAATCAATACAAATATTATTGGGAGGGTGATTTATGTGGCCGCTGGGCAGGGGAAGGGCTGCTCCGTGGACCTGCCTTGGGGCCACCTTGCCTGGGGGAGGGGTGGCCTGGAGCCTGGGGTTGTTCGGGACCTGCTTCCTCTTCTTAGGATGGGTCCGGTTGCAAGAACGCTGCTGCCAGACTTGCTCAGCCCCCTTAGCCAGCGTTACAGCTTCGTATCCCACGGAGGTGGAGGCAGAAGCCCATAGATGCCTGGGGTCAGGGGTCCTCACGAATCCTGGGCTCTGGCCAGCAGGCTGGGTGCAGGCCCCCCTTCCAGCCCATTCCGGAGCTTTGCAGCTGAGGGTCTCCTTCAGTGCAATCTCTGAGGCGTCAGTGGGGCTTTTGCCCCTTGGTGTTCTGCAAGAGGGTCCTCCCTGTTGTGCCCTAAAGCCTTCCCTGCATTCTGGAGGCCCCAAGGGTGGGCTGTTCCCCCAGCCAGGTGCTTCCGCAGCTGGCCAGAGGCTGGAGGCTGAGGTGGTGGTCGGCAGGCAGGGGGAAGGCCACCCTGGCCCAGTAGGCTGTCTCTCTCTCCTAGCCACGGTCCTGGTAACCTCTGTCCTGCAGGCAGGTGCACAGGTGAAGAGCAGCAGGACATCTGGGCTCCAGCTGCAGCTCTGTCCCTGAGTCTCCAGATCCAGACTGTTTCACCATCTGCCAAATGGGGACAAGCAGTCCCTATGGTACCCGCTTCCAGGTGGATGGGCCTGTGCCCAGGATGTGGAGCTGGTGGAGGTGCAGGCTACTTCAGGCTGCTGGGTGCTGGGGCTGGACTCTTGGCAGCCTGGGGCCAGGGAAGCCCACACACAGGGAGTGGCTGGAGGCTCCAGCACTGGAGGGGATGGAAGGCAACCTGCTTTTATAAGCCTTCAGATCATGAGCCTTAGGGCTGGCTTCTCCTCCCTGATTTCATTTGCAAAAGGATTTCTCTATTTGAGGACAAATAAAAAAAAGTGTTAACCCCATTTTGCAGTAGGCCAGCCTCTCAGGCCAAGAGTCCCTGGAGTAAGCCTGAGGCAGGCCAGCAAGGGCCAGGAGTGCTGGCCCAGGGGTCAGGATTACCAGGGTCGAGCTCGTAGCCTCTGGAATCCACAGGCATTTGAACCCGGGCTCCGCCACTGCAGGCTGCAGAGCATGGGCCTGAGTCAGCCTCTCTGATTCTGTTTTCTCTTCTATACAATGGGGAATCACTGAAATGAGAAACCTCGTGCCTGAAGCCTGGATGGTTATTTATGGACAGTGAGAGAGAGAGAGAGAGAGGGAGAGGGAGAGAGAGAGAGAATCAGTTTTATTTATTTTCCCATCTGGCCTTTGTTTCTCCAACACTCTGTTTCATATGTGGTGCTGGGGTTTGAACCTGGGTCCTCGCGCATGCCAGGCAAGCGCTCCAACTGCTCAGCTACTGCTCCAGCCCCAGATTAGATGATTATTAAAGGAGACTTTGGTAACCACCTGGACGCACGTATCAGTGTTGCAGCGAGGAGGTTTTGCTGATAGGAATGGGCTCCTGAGACTTCCAAAAGGGCCCGGGGAAGACAGGAGCTGCCTCCCTTCCATCTGTGGGGCCCTGGCTCGTTGGAGCAGGTGGACAAGACTTCTTGATGTGCTTGTGGATGGCAGTGTCTCAGGGCAGAGCAGGGAGGGCACACATATGTGGTGTCTTGTGGGACTTTTTGCTGAGCTGTGGCAGGGTGGAGGGGTCCTCTTGTCCCTGTTCCCCTGAGCTGGGACTTGTTGGAGGACTCTGTTTGGGATGAATGGTGTGGCTAAGGCTGCAGGGATCCCTGCTCCCTGAGTCCGACCCTCCCAGTCCATTCTCCATCCATCAACCCAAAATGTCACTCTGACCCATGTGCAAAGGTGCTCACGCCACTTAGAATAAAATGCTGCAGCAGCCGGAAGGCGTTCGATGGCCCTGCTCCCTGTACATGCCGAGCAAGTCGCCCTGCCTGCGGATGCTCTCCTTCCTCCCACTCCAGGACACTCCTCCTTGCGCTCCCATCAGAGTTCCCACTGCTGTCTTCCAAGGGTGTCCTGACGTCCCACTGTGGATCAGGCTGGTGCTCTCCGTGCCTGCCTCTGGGTGCCTCTGCCCTGTGCTGTCATCTGTTCTGGGCGGGGCTGTGACCCAGCGCACAGCCCGTCCCACAGGTGCTTGGTGTGAGCTGGAGCGGGGATGGGGCCATTGTCCCTGGGGTATCAGGGCTCGGAGGCTTCTCCTCCTACCTGTGGGGGCGCCTGGCACAGGCCTTAGCACACGTAGGTATAGGCAGGTGGCAAATCAACCTTCCCTCCTGGTACTGTGCCTTGGGGACACAGTGACCCACTGACTCGCCTCCCCTCGGAGCTCTCGTGGCTGGGAGGGGCCTTCACATCTCAGGCTCAGTCTCCTGTCCTCTGAGCTCCCTTCCCACAACCTCTGTCCGCAGCCAGAGGTGGTCACCCATGTCTTGTGGACCCCAGGGCTGCAGTGGCCATGCTAGAGCTACGGCGAGGATTAAATACAGCTTCGGATTGATCCTATCAACTTTCTTCTCCTCTTCCTCTCTGGTGGGCCCACATGGCCTGTGAGCCTCCTCCAGGGACTTCAGAGGGGAACTAGAGAAAAGGCCTGAGCCCGCGTGGGACGTGATGTATGCTCCCATGGCCTCCTGGCCTCCACCTGGCCCACCTCCAGGGAGACGCACCCAGTGCGACCTCCCGGTGTCTCTGGGGCCAAGGGCATTTCTTTGCTGGAGGATGGTGCTGGGCGCTGGGCCAGCAGCTTGGTCAGCCCTGGGATGGCTGCAGCTGCCTTGTGCACCCTGTGCAGGGCTCTGAGCTCCCATGGCTCCTGTGGGTCTTGGGGTGACTGCTAATCCTCCGGCCGCCTCCCTTTGGGTCCCATCTGGTGTGGCTCTGACTGAGCTCTGACTCTCTTTAAACCCCTGCTGCCTCCGTGTCCTTCCCTCGGTTCCCCCCCCTCCCCCCCGCCCCTTCAAACTCAGTGTGACGCCAGGGTTGCCCCCAGGGAGCCCTGCCGGGAGTCTGAGCCCCTCCTCTTCCCTCTGCCATCCAGGCCTGCCTGTGCATCCGTCCTCGCTCTGCCTGTGTCCCTGGTCTGATTCTAGCTCTGGAGTCACTGCCTGTCCTCAAGCCCTGGCCCTCCTGCGTGATAGCTGCTCCATTCCCTGCCTCAGTTTCTCCATCTGAAAAGGGCGCCATCATTCCTGCCTCCCAGGTGGTGGTGAGGACCCTGTGACGCCACCCATCTTCAGACTCCCAGGGCAGCGCGTTTTCCTATCACTCTTCCTCCAGGCTTGGCACTGTTTAGGGAAAGAACGTCCCCTTCCTTCTCCCCATCCCGTCCCTCAGCTGCCCTCCTCTTGGGTGCTGGGAGGGTGTCGGTCTTGAAGCCCCCGTCCCGCTGATGCCCTCCAGCCCCGGTGTGGGTGGTGCCTGGGGATGTCACTCTGTGGGTTCTGCTTTGGGGGAGCAGTGACATGGGCTCCCCGTCTTGGACTCCTCTGTGCAGGGCCTCCGCCATGTCCAGGCTGAATGTTCCCTGGGCCTCCGGCTATGGTCCAGGCCCACCCCAGGGACCCCTCAGAGCTTCCCCCTCTGCATCTTCCTCAAGGTGACCCTAGGGACCCCTCCTCACTCAAGGTCATTTGGAGGTGGATGCAGCAGGGGTGGCCTCCACTTCTTGCTCCAGTAGCATCTCTGCTGAGTTTGCCCAGGGGAGCAAGGCCTGAGAGAAGACCCCACCCCATTTGGTGCTGAGTCATTCTTTCTCCCAGGAAGGGACTGGTGGGGACGTAAGAGGTGGGGTGGCCAGCTAAGACCAAGACTTCAGGGTCAGCCTGCCTGGGGGACTTGACTCTCAGCTGCACCACCGTGTGGCCTTGGGACTGCTTTCCCGCCTATAATACGGGGATGATGACGGTAGTTCTAGCCTCACGGGACTACTGTAAGATTAACAAGATAGCACATAGAAGGTGGTTTGAAAAGTGCCTGGCACATCAGAAGCTCTCTATAAATGTGAGTAACTAATACCTTCTAGAGGGCAGAGCTAAAAGAGACCCTAGAGATTACCTAGTCCTGGTTCAGAGAGGGATATGTTTCTTCCTTTGTCACACAGCAAGGGTTTTTGTCTTTGCCACTGAGGCTGGGGATGAGTGGGTGGGAGCCCAGGATTCTAGTGAGTGGAACCACAGCAGGAGAGGTTGTGAAGTTAGAGGCTGAGTCCAAACCCTTACCTGCCATCACAGCTGAGTGCCCTTGGGCATGGGCATGTCCCTTGCCCTCCCTCCATCTCCTTGTTAGTTAGTGTATGTGTGTGTGTATATATATATTTTTTTTAATTTTTTTTTGTACTGGGGATTGGATCCTGGGGCACTTCACCACTGAGCCACATCCTCATCCCTTTTTCATTTTTAATTTTGAGCCAGGGCCTTGCTAAGTTGCTTAGCGCCTCACTAAGTTGCTGAGGCTGGCCTTGAACTTGCCATCCTCCTGCCTCAGCCTCCTGAGTTGCTGGGATCATGGGCGTGCACCCAGCTCTCTAGTTCATAGTGTTAATTACACCTACATGGCAAGGCTGCTCATGCACTTTTTAGAACTTACTTATTGGTCCTTTACCATGAGCCAGGCCTGGGATACATGCTGGAAGCCACAGAGAATAAGCAGATAGGTCCTTGTCCCTATAGAACTGACCTTCTTGAGTAAGTGGGCACCAGACAGTAGACAGAGTAACAAATTGCGTTAGTCAGCTTTCCATCACTGTAACCAAAGACCTGAGAGAATCAACTTTAAAAGAGGAAAGGTTGACTTGGGCTCACAGACCTGAGGTTTCAGTCGGCTCTTCTTTGGCTCACTGCTTCTGGGCCTCTCTGAGGCAGCACATCATGGCGGGGAGCATGGCGGAGGAGGCTGCTGACCTCATGGTGGCCTGGAAGCAAAAACAGAGACAGGAGGGGGGTGCAGGTCCCAATCTCCCCTCTGAGGACAAACCCCAGTGACCTAGTGTCCTCCCATTAGGTCCTGCCTCGGAAAGGCACCACCTTCCAGCAGTGCCACAGGCCAGGGACCAAGCCTTTCATACCTGGACCGTTGAGGGACACTTTTTCAAGGGGGTTGGGGAAGGCTGGACTGGGGAAGGTGGCGCCATCGTCAGCGTGGTCAGGGAAGGCCTCACTAAGGAGGTGATATTTGAATGGCCATCTAGGAGCGGGGAAGCTCCTGTGGGAAGCTCTGGGCAGAGGGACCTCCAGGCAGAGGGAACAGCATGTGCAAAGGTCCCGAGGCAGGCACATGCTCGGCGGTTGAGTGGAGGGGTGCTGCGAGGGAGGGCGGGCCGGCGGGGGCCAGCTGATATGTGTCCCAGTGAAGAGTTTGGACTTTATTCTAAGTGGGTTGAGGATCCCTCGCAGGTTTTCAGCAGGGGAGATCGGTGGGGGCGAGAGTGGCAGAGGGAGGCGCCTGTTGAATCACACGGGGTGGAGGGGAGGAAGATAATGTCACCCCCCTGCCCCAGGCCCGGTGAGTGCAGCTGAGCCAGGAAGAGGCTCTGGCTTCTGAGAGCTGCATCTGGGGACTTGGGCTGTGGGAGGGGGTGGGTGACACTGAGGCCCAAGCAAGGCTGGAGCAGACCTGGCCTGGGTGGAGTCTCTCCCTCTTCCCCTCTTTCTCTGAGAGCTGCTTCTGCAATGACTCCCTGAAGACTTTACATAATTCTGGCCCAGCTCCCTCCTCATTACGTCATGTGCTGAGTGAAGTCTAGGTCACTCGCTGCAAGCTGTGGTCGCGGCTGGGCGGGAACAACAGGCTCCCGGCCCAGTGGTGGCCAGCGCAGACCCTCTGGACAGCAGAGGCCTGCGGCTGCTGCAGGGTGGGGGTCGTGCACGGAGGCAGATCTCTTCCTGAGCTCGAGGTCCTGCCGAAAGAGGTGGCATCTTCAAGTCTAGCCCGCTGCAGGGTCGCTTGCCTAGCAAAAGGGAGCAGGAACACCCAGGCTGAGGGTGAGCGGCTTCAGCGGGCTCACGGGGAGGCAGACCCTGTGCATAGTGGAGTTCTCTGAGGACGGAGGCCCAGGTGTGTGCTGGAGGGTGCAGGACCTATTCCACCTGTTGTTCTTTTTAAAGAGAGAAGGAGAGAGAGAATAAAATTTTTTTTTTAAAAGAAAGAGGGGAGAGTGAGAGAGGAGCAATTTTTTATTTAGTTTTTCATGTGACTTTCACTCCTCAGACACTTGGTTGTGTACGTGGTGCTGGGGTTCGAACTCGCATACTCACGCATGCCAGGCAAGCACTGCAACCGCTGAGCCACTGCTCCAGCCCTGAGAATCAATTTTTATTGAGTTTTTCACATGACTTTTATTGCTCTGACACTTAGTTGTGTACGTGGGTGCTGGGGTTTGAACCCGTTTACTTGAGCATGCCAGGCAAGCGCCGTAACCTGCCGAGCCACCGCTCCAGCCCCTCCACCTGGATTTTTTCAGCTATGTTTTTTTTTCTTTTTCTTTTAGGAAAACACTATTTTTTTTTTCCAGTTTTTAGGAAACTTAAACCATAGTTACTGTTTCCCCTCCCATCCTCTGAGAACAGAGCACTGTCGTGTTGTAGAATCCTCACAGGCACCCGGAGAATCAGGATGGTTCCATTTCTCAGGTGGAGAAACTGAGGCCCACGCCATACAGTGGGCAAGTTGCTTGGGATTCGCATCAGCATCTGTACGGCCAGAGCTCTCACTGCCACCCCCATGCTGCCCTCTTAGGAGCTCCCCGGGTTGACCTGGCCCTGGCGCCCCCACTGCTGTGAGGCCAGAGCCTGGTGATGGGGGAGAAAGCAAGTCCCCGAGCTGCCATCTGCCCAGCCTGGAGCTGCAGAGCACATTACAGGGGCTTGAACTGAACAGCAGCAGAGGGCTCGGGGCCTGCGCCCCACCTGCCCGCACCTCCGGATTGGTTCAAGTTCCTGACTCAGTGTTTACTGGGGCGCTGGGGGGGATGGCGGGGTAGAGGGAGGAATGTGCCCGCCCTGTTTCCAGAATTACTGAATTCTTGTTAGATCTTTAAATTTTATGTAAATTCTTTTTTTTCCCCTTGGAAAGGTGGGGACCGTATTTTAATTAGTAGTGGTGTCAAAGGAGGGCTGAACTAATTATTGGAAATCCTGAGTACCACATGGTTTCAATTTCCACAACAGGGTACCAGGGTCTATATTTGTAATTTTTGTTATTAAAATCATACCTAGTGTATTTTAGGGGCACTGAGGTACGCATTTTGTGGCTCCAAGATACGTACTTGGGAATTTGGGGCTGTGATTTTTGTTTGGAGAAGCAAGTCCCTCGCCACTGAAATTAAACCTTTGTGGGTGAGGGAGGGGCAGGTGCAGGAGGGAAGCAGAGGGTCAGAAGGTGGCAGGAGAATTGCAAGGGCTGGAGCCAAAGCAACAGCTGTGGGAGAGGCAGAAGTGCTGGGGGAGCAGAGAGGCTGTGTGACTCACTCAGGGCCACACAGCACCCTACTGGGGAAAATGTGGACTGCAGAGGAAAGGAAGGGTCTGGGCACAGCATGCCTAGTGGAGGGACAGTCACCCTTTGGCCTCTTGATCTCTTCAGTCAGAGCTTGTAGGGATCAGCATTGGACACCCAGAGGGAGGCCTCGTGGAACACGGATAGCTTAGTGTGGCATGTCCTACATTTTGGCTTTGGTGGCCTCAAGGGAGGAAGTAGAATATCCTGAGGGTAGCACCCCTTTCCCTGGGGGCTTTGCCTCCCTCCATGTCTTCTTGCTTTAAGGGCAGAGGTGCCAAGGGATGCCAGCAGGGGCTCCAGATGTTTGCCCTGGGGGAAGGACCTCTGACCTAACTTTAGGAAGAAGTAGCTTGACGTGCCCAAGGTGTGCGTGGGTGTGTGCGTGTGGGTGTCAGCTGTCCCTGCATCCAGAGGTGACTGGTCCGGTTATCTGACCTGCTTTGGGGAATGCAGTTGAGGGATGGGGGAAGAAGGGTGATCAGGGGAGGAAGGCACATTGGTATTTAGCTACAAGGGACAGAGCTCCCCTCCAACAAGAGCTGAGAGGTTCAAAGGAACAGGTGGCCAGCAGCTTCCACCTGGGCCCTGGAGCAGGGCGCTTCAGTGGAACCTGTCAGAGACCTCCCTCATGTCTGATTCTGGGGGACTGAGTGGCCAGGGATGGAGTCAGGGACCATGCTGCTGAACGTTTAGACTAAACCATTGTCCCTGTTTAAAAAGCATGTCTTATTCTCCTTCTGCCCTTCCAAGCCCAGCTCCTAGTGGAGACAGACACCTTCGGTAGTCAAGTGCGGATCAAGGGCAAGGAGACTGAATTCTACCTGTGCATGAACCGCAAAGGCAAGCTCGTGGGGAAGGTGAGTGGCGGCCTGCGATGCCTGGACCCTGGGGTCCTCCTCTGGGAAGCTGGCACTGTGCGTCTGGGGTCCCTTCACCCCACAGGGGAAACACACCCAGTGAACATGTGACTGTGCATGTGTGCATGTGTGTGCAAGAGCGCGTGTGTGTGCAGTGTCAGCCCCACCAACATCTCTTCCTTCCACCCCCTTCTCTGTGCTGACACCTGCAGCCAGGCCATGCGTCTGTGGCTGACTCTGGGCTGCAGGCAGGGCCCTGGGCTCTCCCGGTGGGCGTGGAGCCCTGCCTGGCTTGTAGTGAGAGAACCCTCACGGGGCTCTGCGGAATCCTGCCTACGTGTCCCTGACGTCTGGGAAGTGGGACACCAGGCCAAGGGCTGTGGCTGCAGCGATCATTTTAACAATCGCCAGGGGTTTAGAGCACTGCGCAGCAGCGGCCTCCGGAAGCCGGCAGCCTCGTCAGCGCTGGGCCTCACGGTTCTAGCATTTCAGGAAGATTTTATTACTTTGGAACTGGCAGGAGAGCTGCATATAACAAATTAGGGCGGGTGGGGTGGACCAGGCTGGGGGCTCCAGGCCATGCTGCTTCTCAGTGTTCCTCTCCTCCACTGCCAGCCTGCTCAGGAAGGTCACACACTGCTTCTCCCCGGGGGTAGCTCCATGAAGTTGTGCTCCGTCCCCTTCTCTCTGTAGGGACTCTCCTCACCCCCATATTCAATATGTATAGGTGGACAGGTGGAGGGTGGTGGAGGATCAACCCAATTCCAAGGGGGATGGGCTTCCTGCTTAGGGACAAGGCCCTGGGGGATTATCTGCGGTCTTGTTGGGGTAAGGGGAGCTTGGTGGCTCCAGGTTTGATTTCTTGAATCGCCAACCCTTACTCCTCACCTCCTCTCCCATACTGTACAGGCGAGAGAGGTGCAGGGAATTGTCACACAAATGGTGACAGCTTCCTTCCTTTCACTGAGCACCTATTTTCTTCCAGATGTTGAGCAAAAATGCTTCCAAATAATCCCAGAGGTTGGTACCAGTACCATCCCCATTCCACAGATGGGAAGGCGGCGTCTTGGCCACGTCCAGGGGCACTTGTCCCAGGTCTCACACTACAGCCAGGCAGATTCAAAGCCTGGATTGGAAGGAAAAGATTCCAGCCGCATTGCACGTACGACCCAAGCAGCTCAGAGAGCAAAATAATAGTAACCCGAAGAGCGGCGAGGAGTGGTTTTAATTAGTGATTCACTCCGCCAGCGGCTGGGCGGCGAGGGGGTCGCGGCAGGGGCTGGGGCCGGGCGCGGGTCCCCGGGCCTGGCGGGGTCCCCTGGCCGGCGGCGGCTTCCTGCGCGGCGGGCCGGCCCCGCGTCAGGCGCTTTGTTCGGCTGCCCGCCTGGGCCTCCTCCCAGCCCGACCTGCCTTGAGTTTGAGGCTCGTTTTTCTCTTCTGCTCCCCAAGAAGGGGCTGGCGGCACCTCCCGTGCCCGGTGCCCACGCTGCCGCCGCCCCGCTTCTTCCCGGCATCTCGACCCCAGGAGGCCACCGTGGGGTCAGCTGTCCCCCGGGCGTCCCCGCCGCCCTCCGCCGCCGGCTGGCCGCTGAGTCACCGCTTCCACAGGAGCCGGCTCCGATTTCCTGCCCCTCGCCCTCTCCCGTCATTAATATTGGGGACGGTTCAGCTGGCGCGGTGCAGGCAGGAGCGCGCCCGGCCCCCCGCCGCTCCCGCTGCAGCCTCGGGCGCCCCCGCCCCCAGCGCCTTCCCGCTGCAGACCCCGATCCACCTGTCCCACTCGGGCCCCTGGAGCTGGGCTCCTCCACCCGCTGGGGCCCCAGGTCCTGGGATTCCCCTCCTTGATGGCTGGGGTGTGGCCCTCCTTCCCTAACTCCTGCCACGCCTGGTGCTGGCCCGTACCTTCCCAGAAATTGCTGCTCAAGCCGCCCCTTGGCGTGGGCTCTCAGGCTCTCAGCCATGCCAAGCCTCTTCCTCTTGTCCACCCTTGGCGGTCTAATGCGCCCCATCCCCATCCCAGCTGGGACCTCATCCCAAGGCCTCCCCACCTAGTGGAGGAAACCACACTCCTGAAGGGAACACTCAGGCCCTGGAAGTCCCTGGCTGGTAGCCTTCCTTCTGGCTCAGCCTTCAGCCACCTGCAGTCAGCCCCTGACCCCAGAGCCTAGAGTCCTCCCTGCACCCTCTCTTGCCTATCTGTTACCTGGGTTGTCATAGTCTGTCCTTGTGCATGTGTCCCCCAGCCTGGGAGCTCAATGAGGGCTGCCTGGGGGCCCACATATCCATCTACAGTAAAAGGGCTTCAAGAGCACCCAGGACATAGAAACGTGTTCTTCCTTCCTTTCTTTTTTTTCCTTAAAGCTTGTCCATTTATTTATTTATTTATTTATTTATTTATTTATTTATTTCAAAGAGAGAGGGGCGGTGGGAGAGAGAGAATCAATTTTTATTTAGTTTTTCATGTGGCTTTCATTGCTCCAACACTTCATTGTGTACGTGGTGCTGGGGTTTGAACCAGTGTACTCATGCATGCCAGGCAAGCGCGGTAACCGCTTAGCCACTGCTCCAGCCCTACGTTCTTCCTTTCTGAGGTTGACCTGCCTCCACTATGAACGTGGGGCATCAGGCTGGGGAGTCAGAGTGCTTGGGGACGATGATGCCACGCCTAAGTAGGCACTTGATAAATGAAGCTACTCCTTCATCCAAGGGGACCCCTGGCCTCGGCTCCTTTGCAGTGGCCCAACAGGGCAGCTTCTGGTTGCTGTCCTGACTCTGGGTAGCTACCTTGCCCATCTCTGGCCACAGCCTGGTCCCCTGATGGCAGTCACTCCCTCTGCCGCACTGTGCCAGTGGTACCAAAGCTCTGCCCCTGAGCCCCTGCAGGCTCAGGCAGCCACTGTCCTTGTCACTTCTCTGAACCCATATCCACCTGCCTGGAGCAGCCCTTCCTTTCACTCCATAAGTGGCTGTTGAGTTCCTAGCATTAGAGCTGGATGTTTCTGGAAACTCGGCCCAGGTCAGATTTCTCTCACCCTCGGCTGTCTGCATGATCACTGATGAGTCCTCTTTGGGGCATTGTAGAGCCTCAGCCCCTCTTAGGATAGGGGTTCCCTGCCCACCAGCACATATTAAGACCACTTTGATTGCAAGTAACTGAAACTAAACTCAGAATGCTTTAAACAGAAACAATTTTTGTGTGTGTGTCTCTGTGTTCAATAGCTTAAAAAGTCTAGGGGTCTGGAGGCTGAAGCAGTACTCAGCGGTTACAGTGCTCGCCTGGCATGCGCAAGGATGTGGGTTTGAACCCCAGCACCATGTACGAACAAAGTGTTGGGGCAATGAGGGCTGGGTGAAAAACTAAATAAAGTTCATTCTCTCTCTCTCTCTCTCTCTCTCTCTGTGTGTGTGTATGTGTCCTTTTCTCTATCTTAAAAAAAAGGGGGGATCGAGGGGTCTGGTTTTAGGTGAGGCTTGATCTGGGAACCAGATTTTGTTATCAGGATTCAGCGTTCAGATCAAACAGAAGGACCAGGAGTCCGGCTGAGAAGGAGGTTGGAGAGTAGGAGAGAGGATTGAATTCTGTCACCAAGGTTCTGGGGTGTGCTCACTTCCTCTCTAATTTACTGCTGCTCTGCTTCTCTGAACCACTCTAATCAGTACTTCTGGGGGTGGGGCCTGGGTGCAGTGTGTTCACATCTTTGCGGGGATCTGCGGGTCACAGAGGTCAGGAGCGGAGGAGAAGGTCAGGCTCAGGTGTGGCTTGCTATTAGCTTCTCCACTCCTGCCTATGATGGTGGTGGGACTCACCCGAGGCCTCCTGGCTGGTTCCCATGGGGCCCCTGTGCTCTGGGGCATTGGGAAGCCCGGCTGAAGCCCTCTGCGGTCCAGATGTGTTCTGAGCAAGTTTCCCTGGTATTGTTCTGTTCCCTTGAACATCCAGCCTCCCTTGGTGTGGATGGTGGCTCTGTGGTCCGGAGGAGGCGAGGGGTTTTGTTGGGCAGTGTCCGCTTTCCTCATCCTGTCTCCCCAAGTGAGGACCAATCTCAGCTCTGCCACTGGCCAGCTCACAACCTCGGGCAAGCTGCTTTGCCTCTTTGAGCTATGGTCCTCCTGTGGGTAGAGGGGGATCCCTGCTGGGCTAAGGTCCCTGCTCAACCAGGAGGGATCCAAGAGGCAGCGGTGCCTCAGGGGAGCTCAGGGCTGGGAGGAGGCAGGCAGATGCTGTGTTGGAGCACAGAAGGGGCAGAGGGAGGCCCAGGCAGTTCAGAAGATGGAGTGTGTGGGCCTCATGGAGCCTACAGCATGGGAGCCCTGAAGAGGGGGTGGCCCAGGGAGATGAAGGCAGAGGGGAGAGCTGAGCCTCAGGGTGACAGCAGCTTTGCAGGCAGCAGTGAGCACTCTAGAGAGGGGAGGCAGCATGGCGTAGCCTTTGTTCCATTTGCTCTGGCTGTTTTATCAAGACCAGGTGAAGAACCTAAACTCAGATTAGGTAGGCAGCTTCCAGAATTTTCCTTGGGAGTTGGAAGCCCAGGGACCACTCCCCTCAGCCTGCCTTGTGCATGTTTCTGGCTTCCCTCCCAGTGGTCCCTCACTGCTGTTCTTGGTCTGCTGCCCTCTGCGACCCAAGGAGGTCTCCCAAGCTGTGCCTGTCCACACTGCAGCCTCCCCGAGAGAGGCATCCTCCGGAGTGTTTTCTTACCCTGCCTCCCTCTCTGCAAAGTTCAGCACTGTGTCTGCAGGGTCCAGGCTTGCCCTCTGCTCAAAGGTGAATGTTCCTGGAAGCTCCAGCCCATTTTCCACTTCAAACAAAAGCCTGGAACCCGCACCTCAGTCTCCACGCACAGCCAGACCTCTGGGCTTCCAAGTTGGCTGGGCGGCCGTCCGGAACGAGGAGTGGGCCCGGCCTAAATTTGGAGATGTTGGTTGGAAACTGGAGCGCTGCTCATTCAGGCCTTCCAGTGTGTTTCCCAGTCTCCCCCACTGAGCCATCTGGCTGGCTCCGGGAGGTGCCTCGAAGCCCTGCCTCCCCCATCCTTTGTCCAGGCAGATCCAAGGAGGCAGGATAGTCCCGGGAGAGCCATCTGCTCTTTGAAATGAACCCATGCAAGTGCCTACTGTGTGCCAGACTTGCTGATGAGCATCTTTCCTCTCGATGTCTCAGTGACGCAGAAGTCATTGTTCCCGTTTGCCTGTGAGGAAGCTGGGGTTTGGAGAGTGCTATTAGCAACCCGAGTTCCTGTGGCTTCTGCCTCTGAATCGCATGATCCTTGTCCTATATACTTCTAGTCCAGGAGGGCTTGCCCATGCCAGGTCCATGGGCACAGGCTTTGGAGTTTGGCCATGCTAGACGGCCATCCTACTTCCTACCAAGTACTGAAAGGGGCCACATCCACATTAGTGTCACCTAACTCGTTGTTGTGGAGCAAACCTGTCAGGTCTCCTCTCTGTTGTAGGCAGTAGAACTCAGTGCCAGCTGGTTTCAAGGAAGTGAGGCGGTGCTGGACTCTGTAGCAGTGAGGTCACTTGAACTTCAGATGCACCTGGATCTAGAGCCCAAGCGACGTGATCAGGACCTGGGCCCTGTCATTCTGCTCCTCTTGACTTTGCTTGCTCTGTGCTGGCACTACTGCCAGGCACAATCTCTCCTCTGCTTCAGCCTTATGGATTGCTTGAGTTTAAACCTGCCTCTGCTGCCTGAGGCCATTTATTCCAAGCAGTGCTGTGAGTGGGTGACCAGGGTCAGATGGCCACCTGTGAGCCAGTCATAGAGTCCCAAGGAAACTAGGTGGTGGCTGATCTAGTAGGGGTGAGGTGGGGGCCCTCGCTGTGAGGCAGGAGAGTGGGGACTGGGTGCATTGTTGAATGACAGTGGGAGTCTGTTACTTAATCGAAGGATGGGAAAAGACGCAGGGCCCAATGACAAAGGCCATTCCGCAGATGCAGAAAGTGGAAGTGCAGGTTGGGGCCTCTGGACGGTGCTGCCCCAGTGTGGCCCGTGCCTGTGCCCTGTCCTCAGAGCTCTGTCCCTCACTCCTGCCCTCCCTTTATCACCGCCCCTTCTAGGCCCCCCTACGCACTTCCTTGTAAAGTGCAGTTTGAGCAAGAACTCCCCACCTTTGGCATGTGGTGACTGTGGCACCAGATGTGGAGCCTCACCCTCTTCCACCCCCTGGTGAGGTCTGGCCGCACCAACCTGTCTTTGGCAGGGGTCCTGTTAGGTTGGTGGAGCCAGCATCCCCTGGCCCCTGACGTCTCACTGTTGTCCGTCCTCGGTCTCCAGCCTGATCCTTGGCTGTGAACTCCAGCTTACCCGTGCTGTGGCGGGAGTTGAGCCCAGGCTCTCTCCCTTGCTTCGAAACCCCTTGCCGCTGTTACGGTGGTCCACAAGGATCATGGCATCTTTTTTTCTTTAATGCTTCTCGTCTCTCCCCTGCAGCCTGATGGCACCAGCAAGGAGTGTGTGTTCATCGAGAAGGTTCTGGAGAACAACTACACGGCCCTCATGTCTGCTAAGTACTCTGGCTGGTATGTGGGCTTCACCAAGAAGGGCCGGCCTCGCAAGGGCCCCAAAACCAGGGAGAACCAGCAGGATGTGCACTTCATGAAGCGCTACCCCAAGGGGCAGGCAGAGCTGCAGAAGCCCTTCAAGTACACGACGGTGACCAAGCGGTCCCGGCGGATCCGCCCCACGCACCCCGGCTAGGCCCAGCCCAGACCCACACTCCCAGAGAACTGCATCAAAGGAATATTTTTACATGAAAAATAAGGAAGAAGCTCTATTTTTGTACATTGTGTTTAAAAGAAGACAAAAAACTGAACCAAAACTCTTGGGGCGGGGAGGGTGATAGGATTTTACTGTCGACTTGAAACCCCCCCTAATCCCCCGTGACAAAAGACTCACCCAGAGGACAGTTGTCAGCCCATGGGTGCTCGCCTCTCTCCGGGAGTGGCAGCTCTGACTTGTCCCCAGAGGAGGACTCCAACGAGGGAGACGACACTCCGAGAAACCAAAGTCCTTTTTCCCAAAGGTTCTGAAAGCAAAGAAAGGAGAAAAAAAGAAGAAAAGAAGAGAAAGTAGTGCCCCCCCCCAACAGACCCCCCACTCCCTGACCCTGGCCCTGCCCCAGACTCCAACAAAAATCGCTCTCCGGTTTGCAGTCGTTTATTTATTGTCCGCTGCAAGCTGGCCCGAGACACCGCGCAGGGAAGGCGTCTCCCGGGAGTTCTCCGCGCCTCGACTTCCGACGACAGACGGCCTCGTCCAACCATGGCGACCCCCTTGCTGGCCTGGAGGATGCTGCTACGGACCTTCTCGACTCACGTGACCTAGTACACCAATGATAAGGGAATATTTTAAAACCAGCTATAGTATATATATTATATATATATAAGCTATTTATTTCACCTCTCTGTATATTGCAGTTTCATGAACCCAAGTATTACTGCCTCAACAATTAAAAACAACCGAGAAATTATTTAAACAACCACGAGGCGCGTGGTGGCTGGGGGCGAGCTGGGGCGGGGCAGCTCCTCCGTGTTTCCTTCTAGGTCTGCGGTTCTTGCACTGAGTGCGGGCCCTGCGCGATCGTTCTTGGATTCTTTCAGTGCTCAGTGCGTGCCAGGCGTGGCTCCAGGCACTGAACTGATGAGATTGTGATGTGTCACTTGGTGGTTGATGCCTCCATCTGTGAGCATTTGCCGTGCCTGTCCTAGGTGGCAAGGTTCTGTTCAAGGCCCTTGGAGTTTATCAAAGTTCAGGGGAGCTTTGCTGCTAAATCCACTGATGCATGACTTCATTGATTGATGTTTTTTAAAGAGAGAGAGAGAGAAAGAGAGAAACCATTTTTTATTTAGTTTTTCACGTGGCTTTCATTGCTCCGAGACTTCGTTGCGTGCGTGGTGCTGGGGTTTGAACCTGCGTACTCACACATGCCAGGCAAGCACCGCAACTGCTGAGCCACTGCTCCAGCCCTGATTAATTGATTGATTTTTAAGAGAGGGACAGTAAGAAAGAGAGAAAGGGAATCAATCCTATTTAGTTTTTCACGTGGCTTTTGTTGCTCGGACACTTTGTAGTGCCGGGATTTGAATCCTCGACCTTGCGCATGCCAGGCAAGCCCTATAATCACTGAGCCACCGCTCCAGCCCCCTCCCTGATTTATTTTTAATTTTTATGTTTTGGTTCCAGAGATTGAACCCAGGAGTTCTTAACCACTGAGCCACATCCCCAGCCCTTTTTATATTTTATTTTGAGACAGGGTCTACACTAAGTTGCTTAGGGCCTTGCCAAGTTTTTGAGGCTAGCTTTGAACTTGTGATCCTCCTGCCTCAGCCTCCCGAGTTGCTGGGACTCCCAGTGTGCACCACTGTGCCTGTCCTTTCATTGAGTTATTGAGGGGGTTTATCAAGCACTCACTAAGTGCTGGGCAGTCTTCTAGGTCTGGGAGGTCATCAAAGAACACACGCATGCACACACCCAGTCCTGCCTCACGGAGGTTGCAGGGTAGGGTAAACTGAGTCATCTACAAAGCCACACCTGGGCTGGACAAGGGAGTACCATCAGTGGGTCCAGGTCAGTTTGGGACCTGGAATTTCTGTCCTCGGACTCTGGAGGAGTGTGGCTCATGTGCTGGTTTTCTGGGGGCCTGGGTAGGAAGCAGACTGAAGGTCACAGTACTCTACCCGAGTGTGGGCTGCATGGGGCTGGGTCGGGGGTGCGTGGTGGAAACCATCTGACCTCTTCCCTTTTGCTGGCTCCTTGAGTGACCGTGTTCCTGGGGTGGGTAGTGACTGAGGCAGAAGCTCCTCAGGGGCCCTGCCACTGTCATCTGGCTCGCTTGAAAGCTCCTCCTGCTGAAACTGGCCAGAGAAGTCTGCGTGAGGCCCTTGGAGACGGGGGTCGGGATGGGGCCAATCCATGCTGCCCCTGGCTGGGGCTGCAGAGCTCCTGTCCTCCCTGGGCCCTGCCTGTGCTTGTGTGCTCTCCTTCCCACCTGCTCCGTGGTTCCCCAGAGCTTCATGAAGCCCTGGAGCACACGGCCTCACTGGCCCTCGGGACCCAGCGGGGAGGGGACACTTACTATCCCTGGGTTGTAGATGAGAGCCTGAGGCTGGGAAGCACCAAGCCAGGTCTCCAAGGTCACCGGATGAGGAAGTGGGAGCACCACTCCAAATGCCCGGGTCTGCAGCCACACAGCCACCACCTGTGGGCACCGCTGAGTGGCTGGCAGCTTCCTAGCCCTCTTCCTGCAGAGGGGTGCTCCCACCCCACACCCACACACTCGACATGTGTAGAGAAAGATCATGGACTGGCTCAAGACCTCGCCATAAGCAGGTGACGGCCGAGACCCTTGGAGACAACCCTGTGCACCACTGTTACAGGATACCAGAGACAGTTGCCCTAGAAAAGATTCCTTTGGGCTCACGGTTTTGGAGGTTCTGGTCTGTGATCAATGGACCCTGCCATTCTGGGCTTGTGGCGATATGCCGCGCCACCATGGGAGCCCGGGGTAGAGCAAGTCTGCTCTCAGGGCCAGGAAACAAGAGGAAGGGACTGAGCCACATGGTACCTTCAAGGACACACTCCCCGTGACCTGAGGTCCTCCTGCAGGCCCCACCTCCTCACAGGAGTGCCATGCCAACCAAGCCTGGAACATGTGGCCCTTTGGGGGTCTCCTATCCAAACCACAGCTCCTGGTGATGCTGGTCGTCAGCCACCAAGCCCTGTTACGTGCCCATCACTCGCCGTTAACTTCGTCTAAAGGAAATGGTGCAGCAACCTGCCCCATGCAACATGAGCTGGGAGGGTGTGGATCCAGACTCCCACCATCACCACTCGCCCAACTGGAGCCTACGAGAGTCTCCCCTTGCCAGATGCCACTGTCTCAGGGGCTGGTGGCAGCAATGAGCGGAGCGGTCCCTGGATTCATGGGGCTCACATTCCCCTGGGGACACTGACAAAGTCCAACAGGCCTGAGACTACACAAGTGAGAGGTTTGCAAAATAACACCAAGTGAGGGGAGAGAGTAGGGGGCTGCTGTCCCAGCCAGGGCCGGTGGAGCAGGACAGAAGGAGGAGGGTGACCCACGGACACAGAGGGAAGCTTAGCCAGGCAGAAGGAGGGGAGGGTGCCAGGGAAGGAGGAGGCAGGAGGGAGGAGCAGTGAGGGACCTGGGGGAGCACTTGAGTGCTCAGACGATGGCCTGAGCTTTGACTTGGCTTGAGAGGAGGTGCAGGGAGAAGGAAGGGCAGATGCCAGCCTGGGCTGCCCAGCGCGTGCCCAGGCCTTGCCCTTGGCCCTTGGGCCATGGGACCTCTCCCCGCAAGACCTCACCCTTGCTGCATGGGAAGAGGAGGGCTGTCGGTGATGTCTGGGTCCTGCTGACTTGGGAAGAGGTGGGCCCGGCTCTGCTCAGCTTCCTGGTGATTCCCAAGTCGTTTCCAAGCTATGAGGAACCTGTGCAGGGTAAGTGTGGTGGCTGCAGGAAGCTTTCTCAGCCACGGGCGAAGTCTTCTTAGGAGCTGGGGAGGAGGCTGCTGGGGTCCCTGCAGTCCAGCCAGGTGGGGAACCCCAGCCACAACAGCCATGGCATCCAGGGCTCCGGTTCTGTACCAAGCACCATCTTTTTAGAGACCCCCAGGCAATTCTAGGTCAGGGCTGTCAGCCCCGCTTTACAAAGCACACCCAGAGACGTAGCCTTGCCCGCTTGAGGTCACACTGCTAGTAAACAGAGGATCCGAAACCTCAGCCTGTTGTCCCTAGAGCCAGGGCTCAGGCCAGGTCTGCCAGGGTCCAGACTCTCCCCCCAGCCCAATGTCCACCATCTTCCACCCCACCCAAGGGGGCTGGCAGGTGCAGCCCGTGTTCCCGGCTGCCTGCTGATGGCTCTTCTCCAGCCCTCGGGACCTCCAGGGTGACTGTCTCACGGAACCTGGGACCTGGATCCCCTGATTGGCCACCTGTCTGCTGTGTAACCACGGCAAGTCCTGTCATTCCTGGAAGTGGCAATTTCAGGGTGCCATTGTCTTTGACCTTGTGGGGCTGATATCATATTAAGAAAAGTAGCACTGTGAGCAACTGGATTGTTCCTGCGGGGAAGACCCTGCCCAGGTTCTCACTCCCCAGTCTTCCCTTTCCTCTCCCTTCAACCTCAGAGGCTCGGCGGGGAGTGACTTGCTCCAGGTCACCCAGCGAGTTGGGCTGGAGCCTATTTGATGACTCGTGGAACTGTAGAAGCAGGTGGATCAGACTCTTCCTGTGAGTGTGGGATCAGGAGATCCTCTTCCTGCCCAAATTGTCTTTTGTGATTGAAGGAAGCAGAGAGGGTGGCCTGGCCCTGAGCTGCGTCCTCGGCCCCCACCCAGGTAGTGGAGCCCAGTGTCCAAGTGCTGAGCCAGGACACTGGCCTTAGCGTTTCAACAGGCAGGGACAAGAGAGTGAGCCCCCAATCCAGGACAGAAGTGGGTCTGGAGATAGAGAGCCCACCTGTGGGTGCTCTGTGGATTTAGCATCTTCTCTTGCTGTTGCTGACCCTCATCTTCCTTGACAGCAGTGCTTTTGATCACATGGCTCCTAGGCAGAGTGAGTGCTTGGTATCTTACCTGTTACCAGGATCCCATTTGATTGACACGAGAACCTGGCAAGACAGGTGTTAGGATGTCTATTTTATAGATGGGGAGACTGAGGCCCACAGAAGAATGGGACTGGCCCCAGGTCCCATGGTAGAAAATGACAGAGCTGAGATTGTTTTTTTTTTTTTTTTTTGAGCAGGGTTTGGCTATATTGCCCAGGCTGGCCTTGAACTCACGGACTTGGTGATCCTCCTGCCTCGGTCTCTCAAGTAGCTGGGACTAGAGGCAGGGGCCACCATGACTGGACAGGCCTGAGCTGTAAACCCAGGCCTTCCTGTCCCCACTATTCACTTTCTTCTTGACCCTCTCCTTCCCTGCCGTTGTTGGGGATGGAGTGGGGAATAAAGCTCCAAAGTTTGGGGCAAGAGCAGCGAAGTGGCCCACCTGGGGAGGGTGGCTGCCAGGTGGAGGAGGTGCAGCCCCAGGCTGCACGGAGTCAGAGGGTGCCCTGCCGGCTGCCTGACCAGCTGGAGCCCAGCCAGGCTGGGCCACCATGCCCAGGCCCTCAAAGTCCCATAAAGAGGGCAGAGGCCCCCCTCCCCAGCCACAGGATTGGGCTTCCATAGTAACGGTGGTGAATTAGGTGTTAAAGATGTGAAGGGGTGCCCCAACCATGCAATTAGTTGGTGGGTCTGTTACAGACATTAGGCGGAGTTGGGGACCAGATGGCGGCAAGGCTCAGCCTGACTGGCTGTCCGGGGACTTGCCTGGCTTCCTGGCTGGGATTTCCAGCCCTGGCAAGGAGGGGAGGTGCAGGTAGGCCATTGAGTGGCCCCCTGCAGAGTGGTCCAGTGATTAACCTGGCTCTCCCTCCCTCCCCTGGGCTCCGCAGACCTAATTAGCACTTGCTAGAATTTCTGTTCAGCTCTACTGGTGGAGGGAGACCTCTTTTAATGTTTCTGCTTCCCCGGCTGACCACTCTGCAGCTGCAGGCCCCACATCACCCTCTGGGCTGGGTCACAAGTGGTGGCCGATTTTCAGTGACTGTCATGGACCTCCGTCTCGGTCCACCCTGTGCAGGGCTGGCTGTCCTTGCAGAGCCCGATCAATCCTCTGAGCCACTTTTTGTCTGCTTCCTGCCAGTGAGGAAACCAAGGCTCAGCAAGGGCAGGTGGCTTGCTCAAGGTCATCTGTCTGAACCCCCAATGCCACACATGCTATTACACCACAAAGTGGCCCAGCCCAATCCCTCCAAGGAATTGGTGTCCTCCTGTTTCACAGGATGGAGACTTGCTCAAAGCTGCACAGTTACTAAGTGACCGTGAAGCCAGGATTTGGAACTATGATGATGGGGGAAAAAACCTTGCCTCTCCCCTGGTGAGAGGAGGCTGAACCTTTGCTCCTGTTCCCATGTTAGTCAGGATTACTTGGGCTACAAGAGACTGAAACATATGGAAACTGGCTTCAATCAGTAGTGCAATTTATTAGCTGTGTAACAGGAAAGTGTGCAGGCATCTGGCGTCAGGCAAAGCTGGATCCAGGCGCTCCACTCTCTGCTGTGTTTGCTTTCCCCTGTCATTCCAGGATCATATCCTACTGGATTAAGAACTTCAGTGAAACATCTTTCCCAGAGGCCCCAGTAAAATCCCAGGGCTGACAGATTGGATCAGCTCTCTCCGGCATGTTCTTGAACCCGTCACTATGATCAGGGAGATAGAACGGTTTAACTTGTCAGGTCCAGGTTATGGGCCAGGAGCTGGAATGGGAGAGTGATAGACGATTCCACCCAATCATCAGGGCTGCAAGTGGGGAGGGAGTTCCTCACATGGGGCAGTGGTACCACCAGGAGAAAGGGTCATGATGACATCGGGGAAGTCCATGCCAGGGCTTCTCATGTCTGAGTGTACCAGCCACCTAGGACAGCTTGTGGCTACACGGCCCCACCACGCAGGCTTCAGTAGGCCTGGGGTAGCCCCAAGAATTCTCATTTCTCACGTTTCCAGGGGATACGGATGCTGTTGGTGAGAAGCCCTGCTCGGGTCCCCACCCACAGTGTGTCCTGTGCCATGGGAGATGGGCCCCAGGCTGCAGCCTTCAACTCGGCCCTTGCACATCTCAGCGACAGCTTCCTGAGAGATTCACAAGAGCCGTCACCGTCACCGTCACCGTCAGCTCCCAAATGTGCTCCTTCTAAACCAGCCAGCAGGCTCCTCTCCCTCCTGCCCTGCACAAAGCCTCTTCCCCCCTCCACAGCACCGCAGCTCCCTCCCTGCTCCAGATCTTGGACTACGCAGATGATCTTGCTTGGGGCGTGCTCTTGAGTGATAGTGCCCTGGGTTCGAGGTCAGGGCCAACGCTCGTCCCTGCCTTTGGTGTCCATGTGGGTGGGGCTGGTTGGCGCACAGTCGGATGGGGGAAGTTGTGACAGTTTTCCTTTTATTCACCAAATATTGTCTTGGAATGCGTTCATTGCTAATGTGGGGTCTTCTGACAGCAAGAGAAATATTGATGGTGAGAGTAACTGAGTAACTTATTCTGCGACCAACTCATGGCTAAATTCCAAGCACTATCTATGATATCTATCTATCTCTATCTATCGTCTATCTTTAGCATCTATCTATCTGTCCATCCATCCATCCATCCATCTTTCTGTCCACCTGTCCATCTACCCATCTGCCCACCCACCTATCAACCAAACCACCATAGAATTCTGGGATTTGGCACGGGCACGCTCGGGGGCCGCAGCCTGGGTGAAGAGCTGGCCTTGGTTTTCTCCCATCTCTTTCACAGCCTGTGTCTCGGTGGTGGATTATTTTACACAATTTCAAAGACGAGGAGGTGAAGTTCTCCACGCTGTGCGGGATGACTTGGGGGAACGTCTGCGCTTCCTCTGGTTGGACATTCGTTCTGATTGGAGGGCGGATATTCTCATTTAGCTTTTAACTGCTGGCTGCTGTAAATCCACATCCTTATTGTTATGTTTTTAACTTTGGCCACGCCCCTCTTCTTTGCAGTCCCTTGTCATGTGTTGGTTCTCAGTAGATGAACGTGATTGCGTCTGAGACAGATTCCACAACTTAGATATGATTCTCAGAACGACCAGAGGAGGCTCACGAGCAGGCGAACACCAAAACCCGTTCTAGTCCGCGTGCACCTCCCTGTGCTCTGTGCCCAGACGCCGAGGACAGCCTCACGCTGCGTAGCCGTCTCCCGCTGGGCTTGCACAGGTAGCCCGGGAGCTCACGCTGGATGCCAGCAGATGGGTCTCAGGGCAGCAGGAACAGAGGGTGCAGAGGGAGACCTGCTGCCCAGAAGGGGCCAGCTAGGGGAAGGCTAGCACAAGCGATGAGAAAGCTCTAGAAGGCTCGATAGAGGTCTAACTGCAACAGGAAATGGGACAGGGCAGTGCAGGTGCAGGCAGAGGTGGACAGTGCACGTGAGTTTTGTCACAGAAGGGTGGTGTGGCGGGAGAAGGGACAGAGGGGAGTGTGGGAGATGGATCCAGAGAGGCAGGGACCAGGGAAGCAGGCGGGGTCCACCACCGCACCCTCTTCACAAGCGTGGCCACCCGTGCACAGAGGCTCACCAGGTGCACAGGCCGGTGCCACGGTGGTGCCAGGCCAGGCCTCCCTCCTTCTCCTGCTTGTGGCATTGGCTCAGGGCCTGCTCTGTGTGGGGTTCCACAGCCAGAGGTGAACCTGGCACACTCTCTGGCCTTCTAAGTCTTGTCAAGGGGACAGGGGACACGGACCACGCTGTGCTAATTGCCACAGTGGGAAATCCTGTCCAAGGGGGTTGGAGAAGACTGCCTGGAGGCGGCGGTGCTGGTGCCAGGTCTGAAGTGGGAGGGGACCCGACAGAAATAAAGCAGAAGGTGCAGCAAGGGCAGAGACCGGGCCACCACCGCAGCCTGAGATGGAGAGAGAGCAGCCAGGCCGAGGGCTTACGAGGTCCTCACTGGAGTGAGTGGTGACTTTCTCAGAAGGAAAGGGGAATAGGAGTGCTGCTGGGGAACCTGCCTTGGTCACTGTCCTGTTGGAGAAACCTGAGGCCAGCGCAGGTGGAGGTGGACAGTGGCAGTGGGTGTCCAGGCTGCCTCAGTTTCCCCTGGCTGCTTTGGCTCAGGTGTGGTGAGCTCCTCCCCAGCCTTCACCTAACGGACTGAGCAGCCACTGAGTACTGTGGGGTGGACAGTGGCACTCAGTAGGGGTGATTCCGTCCCTGGCACATTTGGTAGTGTGTGGAAACGCTTTTGGGTGTCACATTGGGGCGGAGGATGCCACTGTAGTGGGCGGAGCCCAGGGCTGCTGCTCATGTCCCACAGTCTACAGCACAGCCCCACAGCGGGGGCTCTCTGCCAAGGCTGGGAAGCCCCTGCCCAGACCCGGTGTTTCAGGAGGCTGGCAAAACGCGTTTCTGATTCCGCCCACGTCTCTGCTTATTGATGCGGCTTCTCTGCGTCAGCGCCCGTCACCCCGGGGTGCAATTCACACGCAGAAGACAGCACAAGTGTCTGATTCTCTTCATTTGAACTTTCAGAATAATTTGCTAACTAGCACCCTCCAAAGATGATCAGTGCACTTTTTTTTTTTTTAAGAGAATCGATTTTATTTAGTTTTTCATGTGGCGTTTGTTGCTCCGAAACTTGGTTGTGTATGTGGTGCTGGGTTTTGAACTCGCGTCTTTGTGCATGCCAGGCAAGCGCTGTAGCCACTGAGCCACCAGCCCCCTCCAATGTGCTTTATAGGAGTCTCCAGGAAGGTTTGGATTTTAAAGCTTCCTCCAACACTGCAATCCCCGGAGTCGTGTTGGAGGTTTGAACCGTCCGCCTTTGGCGGGTGAGGGCCCCACACATCCTTGCTCCATCACTCCAGAACTTCCATGGCGACTTTGCCTTTGGGAGTGACAAGTGACTCCAGGTTGTCCCCATCTGCCCTGCATTTCCCACCTCCAGCCGGGGATCAGCCCTTCCTCCTAGGACCCTGGGTCATTTTAGTGGGAGGCTGAAAGTCGGGGTCCCCCGGCTCTTGCTGCAGCACCTGGACCCACCCTCCACTGGCCGCTGTGACGATTTAGAGCAGGAATCCACTCTCTGCATGGCTTCAGCTCCCCTCTTTTTTTTGTCATCCCCGGATGCTTTGCCACAGCCACTCTGCATGTCCCCATGGGCTGGAGGGGGGCGGAATGGGGCTCAGGTCAGCAAGGAGTAGGTCAGGGACTGAGGCCTTGTGGGACAGAAACACCTGCTCGCAAGAGAACGTGGCCATTGGAAGCGAAGCCAGGGCAAAGCCCCTGAGGAGAGCAATTAGCTAATTGAGGGGTTCAGGACTTGCTTTTATTTTAACAGCAATATTAATCCTTCGGTGACCTTTGACCCAAGCCTCAGGCAATTAGTGCCTGCCCAGGAGAGCTGCGTGGACTGAGTCAAAGCCTTGCGCTCTGTTCATGCAATCCAGGTAGAAGGGCTTATTCAGCTAACGGGCCATTGTTTTTCACAATGGAAACCCCGGATGCTCAAGGAGGTGGCTCTTCAGGAGGCTGGTTTTGTTTGTGACCAAAGGCTGCATTCAGGGCCTCCCTCTGTCTCTGCTCCTGCTGCCCTCGGCCCTCACAATGCAGTTCAGTAATGCGCTGTGAGGAGCATTTGCCCCGCGCCCACCCTGGGTGAGCCCTTCCTGGGAGGCTCTGGGGTCCCTTTGCCATTCCGGACATTCTAGAAGCATCTCACAGCCTGGTGGCTGAGACAGGTTCCTGAGCAGATCCGTCGTGAAGCACACTTGGGACTGGGTGTAGTCAGGGGTTCAGCACCTGCCTAGCAGGTGCAAGGCCTGGGTATGGGCCCAGCACCAGGTGCACACTCACACACACACAAATGCACACAGACACACACACATAGACACAGATGTACACACATACACACAGATTCACACAGACACATACACACATGTAGACATGTGTGTGTACACACAGACACACACAGACACATGCACACAGACACACACATAGACACACACACAAACACACAGATATACACACATACACACAGATTCACACGCACACATAGACACATGTGTGCGTACACACAGACACACAGAGACACAGATACACACATACATACACATATGCTCACAGATACACACAAATGTACACAGACATACACAAACACACACAAACACAGACACACAGATGTACACACATACACACACAGATTCACACAGACACATACACACACACAAACACACATGTGCATATGCACAGACAGATACACACACACACAGATGTGCATACACATACACATATGCTCAGAGATACACACAAATGTACACAGACATACACAAACACACACACAGACACACAGATGTACACACATACACACAGATTCACACAGACACGCACACGTAGACACGTGTGCGTACACACGGACACACGCAGACACACAGATGCACATGGAAACACACACGAACGCAACACATATCCACACACACTCCTGTATCTGTCTATGTCTGAATCCACTGTGTTAAGTGTGAAGCAATCCAACAGATCTGGGCAAAGCCATGGATGGAGTGCAATGGTCCTCATGCACTGGAGGGACAGGCAAGACTGGAGGTGTTCAACCGGGAGACATGAGGCTTCGGGACCACAGGGCTTTTAGCCACGTGTCCTGCAGGGCAGGTGTTCAGTGGGGGGCGTGGGGAAGACTATGGCTGAGTCCCCACTGCAGAGTTCAGATTTGCTTGAGTTTCTGTGCTCCCTGATGGGACCGTGAGCTACGTCCTCATCTTCAGGGGTGGCTCCTGAGTTCCTGCCCAATCATGCTAATTGCATTCTTTTCACCAGTGACTGGCTTGGGAGGGGTAAACGATCATGTCCTAGACAACGAGGGATGAGGGGAAGTCTGTGTGAGCAGGGTGTGTTTCTAAGGAACTTCCGTAAATCTTAAGAACAGATACCAAGAAGTTGTGATCCTTTTTCTGAGCCTGGCTTTTGGTGAGGATGTGATGGCTAGAGCCATTGCGGTCATTTTGCAACCAGGAGGAAAGCTAGCTGCTGCACTGAGGATGGCAGAGCAAAGAGATGGAAAGAACCCAGGTTCTCAGTGACATTGTTTATCTGCTGAATTAAGCCACCTGGGGTCTTCTCATGGTCGGAGACAACAAAGCTCCCTTGTACATGTAAGCCTCTTTCAGTTGGGCTTTCTGTTGTGTGTTGCTGAAAGCTTCCCAATTGATACAGAAGAGGAGTGGACTTTGAAGACTGAGTCATGAGAGAGAGAATGTCAGGAAGGGGACACAGACAAAGGTGCTGAGAAAATAGGAAAAGCCCACAACAGGTCCAGTTCCGAGAGGTGGGGTCAGAGGCTGAGGCCAGGTCAGGTGACGCCCCTTCTGCTCCTCTGCCCCCTCCGTTCCTGCGCTCCTCTCTTGCAATCTGCACCTTCTCCAGATCTGACTGGAAGGGAGATGCAGACACAGACCCTGCAGCCTGGCACTCATGGGTTTGCAGGATTTTTCTGTGCCACTTCCTGTCCCCTCTGAACAGAGCTCCACCACCCAGCAGGAACATCACATGAGCTCAGCGGCAGCTGAGAGGGTTCAGATGGCTCAAGGACTCGCATTTGCTTTTTATTTAACATTCTGAGTTTATTTTGATGATTGATTTCTATATATGGAAGAAATAAGAATTTTCTTTTTACATACATATAAGCAAGGAAAAAAGTTAGTTTAAGGAAAACTAGCTGGTAATGTGACAGGTGGTATGTGCACATAGTAAAACTTGTATGATAAGAAATAAATATGTGGAGGCCGGAGCGGTGGCTCAGTGGTTACGGCTTTTGTCTTGCATGTGCGAGTACGTGAGTTCAAACCCCAGCATCATGAACACAGCGAAGTCTTGGAGCAATGAAGGACACATGAAAAACTGAGTAAAATTGTTTCTTGCTTTCTCTCTCTCCCTCACTGTCCTTCTCTCTTAAAAAAAAAAAAGGAAGAAAGATGTGGTTGGGTGCAGTGGTGCACATCTGTAGTTCCAGTGGCTCAGGGGGCTGAGGCAGGAGGATCTCAAGTTCAAAGCCAGCCTCAGCAACTTACCAATGCCCTAAGCAACTTAGTGAGACCCTGTATCAAAATAAAAAGGCTTGGGGTGTGGTTTGGTGGTTAAGCACTGCTGGATTCACTCCCTGGTACTAAACAACACAACAACCCCCCCCAAACCCAGAAGTAATGGGTGTTCTTGTGTATGTGGGCGAGTGATATGATATGCTTGATGGCTCTGTCCTTTCCCCCAATGTGGGCGAGCAGGGCTCTGTTCTTTGGGGAACTAATGCTCCCTGAATTTCATGATTGCACCCGGAGAGGCCACATCTGCAGACAACTTCCCACCCCTGCTTCAGCTGTGTGGTCCAGGTGCTTTCAAAGGGAAGGCTGCTCTCTGGAGTTGAGGCCAGGAGGCGCCCAGTGGGCAGCTGTGGGCCACCTGCTTCTTGGCCTACTAGGGGTGGAGGGAAGGAGGCAGGCGAGAGGCGGAGGAAGAGGAGACCCTGCTGATCCTTATCGTGGTGGGAGCTGAGTGAACGAGGAGCTCTTGCTCCTGGGCTCTGGCCAGCCTCGCATCCCAGCCTCTCCATCACTGGGATTGATATGGGGCTGTGTGGTGCTCCTAGGCTGTTCGCACACCTTGTCTGACAGATGTAGCTGATTCGTTAGCACTGATCACAGGACCTCACTGTACCATATTTCCCTGGGAGGCGCCTCAGTGTGGTGCCTGGGGCCACCCTGAACTGCAGAATCACCGAGGAAAAGCACAAGAACAGCAAACCATGGCTCTAACTGAATCTTCAAGAGGAGACTTGTTTACAACAACAGGGCAGAGGTCCCCGCGGTCCACCTCAGGGGAAATGCTTGCTTCAGGTGACTCAGAAACTTTCACCTAGGGGTGCATGGCCAGGGTGCCCACGAGAGTGCCAGGGGTATTTTATCTGAGAGTTGAAAATATATTTTAGGAGGTAGGCAAACGTACAGATACAGAATCTGAATAAGGAGAACCGATTGTCTCTATGGGGCCCTCAGCTCTGTGGGGCGTGGGTCCCCGGCTCTGGCCACCTTGCCGTCCTTCTTCTGCCTTGGGTATTTGATTTTTGTTTGTCTGAAATATTTCAAGGTCCGTCCTACATTCACTGCCCCCCCCCCTTTGGCCCCTAAGCTGAATCAGTGGCAGTTCTGTTGCTTACAATCAAAATGTTCTGACTTGGTATATAAGGCCCTGGCACATAGCAGGTCCCTGGAGACCTTGCACGTAGCAGGTCCTCAGAGACCCGACACATAGTAGGTCCTCAGAGACCTGGCACATAGTAGGCCCCCAGAAACCCGGCACATAGTAGGTCGTCGGAGAAGGTGAGTTCCTTCCCTCATGGAATGCAGGCGTGGCTAGAGGGAGACAGTGAACGTGGGTCGTGGGGAAGGCCGCACGCTCACACCACGGCAGGCAGCGAGGTTTGCCAGCTCCCCCTTCTCCCTCATCAGCGGCAGCACAGATGGAAAAGTCCCTGAGTTACAAACCCAGTCACAAGCTATTTCTGGTGGAGCTGTGTGTGTGTGATGTACACGCTGGGATCTTGGCCACCGCCTCTGTTTGTATCAGCTGTCAGCAAATCAGAGGCGCCACGCACGTGTGTCATCGTTCATTACGTTAATTAACCCCGTTCAGGAGCGGGGCGTGGGCCAGAGGAGGTGCGGGGGAGGAACGCCGCCACATTGTTGAGTCTCAGCCTCCCGGGTCAGAGTTTCCACAGTGTGACGGGCTGCCATCGCCTGCACATGTGTCCCCTAACACGAGGACCTTGATGAAATCATCATATTTACATCTCCGAATATTCTCTGCAGATGATGCCTGAGGCGGGAAGCCAGAGGCAAAGAACATTCCAGAACTTGGCTCTAGAGGCTCAACTCTGTACCCAAAAGTGTTTGGACGTCTGATACCAGACCGGGCACCCTTCTGCCACCCGGCCGTCCCAGCCAGCTTCCGGGGCAGGCTGCCTGGCAGAGCCTTGTGCAGACGCACCTGTCCCAGCTCCCCGAAGGCCCAGCAGGGGCCCGTCCGCTCTTCTTTCCCCAATTCCTGTCCAGTTGCGGGGCTTGGAACCTGCGGGGAACTCTTGACTCTTGCCCCTTCCACTCTCTGTCCCATTGATTCCTCTTTAGTGGCATTTCTCAGGTGCCAAGCCTCAGCTGGGCCTATGACACCTCTTACCTGGTGAGCAGCCACCTCACTTCTGATCTCCTTTCCCCCTTCTCTGCCCTCCATCTCTGCAGGCTGGAGCCACAGGGATTTTCCTTAAGTGCCAGCTGAAGCACACCGCTCTCCTGCCTAGATTCCTCCGTGCTTCCCACTGAACTTGGGAGTGTTGGTGAGGCCCTTCCTGACCTGGCCCTGCTAATCACTGATTCCTGTTTACTTCCAAGCCTTGTTCTCCAGCCTCCCTATCACGTCTTCCAATGTATTTCTTTTGCTTCAGTTCGTTTCTGTTGCATGCAATCCACATCATCCTGAATCATCAAAGTCTCTATTTGTTCTGTGGATCAGATTAAAACCAGTTTTGCTCATTTTTTTTCAACAAAAAAGTGTTAAGTTCTTAACATGTGCTCAGTAACTGGGCCACCAATTTGTGTTTAGACCCTGGGTCTTTGGTGCTTGGAAACCAGGTCTTTAGTGACATCATTTAAGCTACTAGGTCAAACCTTACCTGAAGCAGTGCCAAAAATTTTCCAATGAGCCAATAGATTCTCCTTATTGACTAAGCTGGTTTGAATTAAGTTTTCTGGATATTGAATCACAAACTGTTTTGGACAAAGAAAACACCCACTAGGGTGGGCTTGCTTTTTGTATTATGCAAATCAGCTCCCAACTTCTTCTGTACCTTAGTGATGAAAATAATTACCCTCACGTCATTTTCAGTTTACAAAGGAATCTCACGTGCATTAGTTATCTCAATTAAACCTGTCAGCAATCCTGGAATCCAGGGACTTGTGTGTTGTTCACCCTTCTTCCTCCCCTCCTCTCCTCCCTCCCTCCCTTCTTTTCTTTCATTTTTTTTTTAAGTGGGGATGGAACCCAGGTGTACTTAACCACGGAGCCACATCCCCAGTTCTTTTTATTTTGAGACAAGGTCTTGCTAAGTTGCTGAGGCTGACTTTGAACTTGTGACCCTCTTGCCTTATCCCTCCCGTCCCCCAGCCTCTGGGATCACAGGTGTATGCCACCATGCCCAGATCATTGATCCCTTTTAATGTATGAGATGACTGAGGCTCAGGTAACAGACTTGCCCAAGGTCATGTGGCAAGTGAGGAGGTGTTTCAGTCTTGTATTGGACTCGGGACTTTTCTATTTTCTTACATCCATTTGTTAAGCCATCCAAGAAGGACAAAAAATATTGACTGCTGGCTACGTGGAGACAGCTTGCTAAACCTCGGTAACACATCACTGAATGAGGCAGGGTCTCTGTCCTAAGGGACTTGGGGACACAAACAGCAGCAGGGCTAGGTGAAGACATTTGTGACAGGGAGTCGGCCCCTCGTTCTGAGCTTAAACACCCGGGCACGCCACCACTGTGGTGGCAGCTTATGTGTGTCACTGTTTTGAGATTTGAATTCCAGGCTTGGGCACAGAGGGGACAGGTTAGAAAGATGCCAGGGGAGTTTGCCGAGGGGCTGAGGCGATTCATTCAGAGGCGGGTGGGCCTTGTTAGGAAGGGACAGGGCAGCAGCAGACACGTGCTGTGGTGTGGGCACTTCAGCTGGCGGGTGGAGACGGACGGAGGTGGCTCCAGGCCCTGCACCCTAGCTCTTTCATCTTGTGAGCCTTTTGACCGCGGCACTGTCTTCTATAGCTGTTGCTGGGTGCGGAGAAGCAGGGGACTTCATCATAGCCCCCAGGATGTCCGTGCCTACTGTATACATCTGAGTCCCACACATGGCAGACAGGACTAATCATTTCTGGCATCCTTTCCCACCGAGCCCAAAGAAACCCCCAGAAATCTCCCCAGAGATGGTCCCAGGCAGCCACCACCACTTGATCCCCTGAGGTGGAAGTCATCCGACAGTTGTTTTGGGGACTGCCGGGCCTGGGGAAAATCCCTGCCTTACGCTGCATCTGAGTTTTCCGTGTGTTGAACAATGGCTCAAGAGTCTGCTGGGTCCTGCCAGCTCTGAAGGTTTGGGATGGTGGTTTCAGCCCCTCCGTGGACTTTCCCCTCCTGCCCCTCGGGGGCTGCAGGAGTGGCTTGTGGGCGGTGGCTAAGTAACTCTGCTGGGGCGTGGATTCAGGGGTCTGCAAGGGCAAGGCTTGTCTCTGCTCACGGGGTGCCTGCGGTGTGTGCTGGCACCCCGTCTTATGATGGCTGTTTCTGAACTCCGAGGGTGGTGTGCCTGCCTGCTTCACACAGAGAGCTCAGCCAGGGCTGCAGCTTGGGTCCTGCTTCCACAGCTCTTTCCCCAGTCACCAGCCCCTGGTTACAGAGGACCTAGGGTGGGTCTCTGTTACTCACTGTCATCTGCCAAACCCCAGACCCACTCCGGGTCACCCTGGATGCCTAGCCACTCCCCACTTCACCTCTGGACCCAGACTGGTCCTCACCTCCTGGAAGTGGCTCTGCTCAGTCCACGTCCGCGTGGACTCAGTCTTCTCCGCCATTGTGACCTGCTAGATGCTCACTCACCAGTCCTGGTCAGGCCATAAGACGTTCACACAGTTCTCTGTGACGTCTCTTTCTTGCTTATTGGCTGATTTCCAGCAGAGGACTGCAGTAGAAGACTCCAAGGAGGCCAGGATTTCAAAATGTTGCACGAAGCAGAAGCCCCTGCTAGTGCATTGTTCAGCATGATGTTTTGCTAAGACCACGAGATGCTGGGGCTATTTGTTAAAGCAGCTTGCGTTGAGTAGCCTGACTAATACATGCACCATCTTATATTCATCTGTTATAGCAGCAATCATACTGCCCTATTGTCAGTTGTTTACCTTCTCGCCCACAGGGCTGGAAGCTCCTTAAGGGCAGATACAAGGTTTATCTCTTGATGTCCTATGCCCAGAACAAGAAGATGTTCTGTATTTGTTCAACGAGGACACAAAAACATCGGGAGACAGCACAGCAGTTAAGCCTCTGGCTCTGGAGCCGGAGTGGTTGGGTCGGGATCCTTACTCCTTCCTTTGTAACTTGGTGATCTTGGGTAAGTTAACTTTTGTGAGCTTAGTTCAGTCCAGAACCTGCCAAGTAGTAAACAGTCAATGAAATATAACTTATTATTGGCTACAATTCTCCCCTTTTACACAGAAATTCAGAGAGATTTCTTGACTGATGTAAGGGGACAGAGAGGCTCTTGCCACGTTGCTGTGCCCGAGGAGGAAGTCGAGAGCTGCTCTATCCAGGGCACAGCCAGCCTTCCCCGCAGCATCTTTTCATGTCTTCAGGTGCTCAGTTGAGGCAGAGGGCCTTTGTGATTTCCCTGGGCACCTTCACACAGTTGGCTGAAAGACCCTTCAGGGCTTGGAGACAAGTGCCTCTACCCTGGAGGAACCGGGGTGCAGCTGGGGAGCCCCCTGGAATCCCAGGGCCCCTGCCCAAGATCCTGCACGGCTGAGGTGAGCCCAGCTCGCCTGTTCCCAGGCCTCTGTTCTCGTCCACGCTTCTATCTTGCTTCCTCCTCGTCCTTGGGAAAAATGCTTTGGTGGTCTCTGAGCTAGAACTGCAGGACCCGTGGCCTCTGAGGTGGGAGCCCCGAGGAAGGCTCTTAGGCCTGGGACCCAACATGGAGGAGGCTGAAGCATTGGATTCCCTGAGTGGTGGGAGAGAGGGCCCCTTGCACGGTTTCTCCAGGCTGGGTGGCTGGAGTCTGACTAAGGCCCCCTGGAGGCCTGGAGAAGAGGGCCCACAGAGGACGCTGGGGACCTGGATGGACTCCAGCCTCCTTCCCTGGCCTCCTTGCCCCATCAGGAGCACCATGTCCCTGTCCTTGCCTCCTTCTCCACCACATCCTCTCCACCTGCCTTAGCGAAACCCGCCTGTTATGGTTTGTGAGGTGTCCCCCAAAGCTCCTGTGAGCCAATCCAGGAAGGCTGAGGGGAAATGACTGGGTAATGAGAGCCTTAATTCAGTCAGTGGTTAATCCCTGGATAGGGCTTAACTGGTACCTGAAGGCTGATAGGGTGTGGCTGGAGGTGGGTCATTGGGGACTTTTTGGGGTATATTTTGTATCTGGTGTGGAATTTCTCTGCTCCCTGGAGCCAGGCCTTCCGCCATGATGTTCAGCCTCACCTCCAGCCCCGAGGGATGGAGCCGGCCTTCTGTGGACCAGGACCTCTGAAACCGTGAGCCCTTGAAACAAGCTTTTGCTCCTAAAATTGTTCTTGTTGGGTTCTTGGGTCACAGTGACAAACAAGCTGACGATAATACCATCTCCTCTTTGTGTGGCCTCTGGCCTTGGTGGGCTCCCCCTGAGACTGTCCTGCACTGCCCAGAGTGTGGCTGCTGGCTGTCCAGAGCTGCGTGAAAGAGACTCTGGCGCAGAGAAATGAATGAACTTGCCCTGGGAGGGGTGACCAGGGAGCTGGGGCTTCTGGGCAGCTCTGGGTGAGGCTGCGGGGACAGAGGGAACTGACTGGCAGGGGAAGGGGCTGCCCTGCTGGAAGGACCCAGCAGCCCAGGGGGCTCTTCCCATCCGATGCTCTCTGGCTCCTGGCTCCACTCCTGCTCCCATCCACGGCTGAGCTCGGAGAACCCTCCGGGCCCTGCCCTTGGGTTTTCTTGGCTGATCCTCCTCCTCTGAGGCTGTTTCTCTTGGACAAAGCCTCCTCCTGACCCCTCCTCCCTTCCCCAAATCCCCATAAAATGTTCAAAGTATTTTCTTTTACTCAATAAAGCAAGCAAAGGCCAGGGCAGCCTGAGGGCTGCCTCTCGTTCCCCAGCTTCGCTCTGTCGAGGTCCGCAATCCTGCACTGCAGTGGCCCTTGGGGACCTTGCTGGACATGCTCCTTCCCAGACTGGAAAACAAGGCTCCACAGGGCCACGGCTGCTGTGCTAACAGGTGGCAGGGGCAGACTTGACCTTGGGCCGCCCGACGTGGATCTGGGGGTCCACCCCTTCTCCGTGGCTCCTTTCCACCTGACTTTGATTCCCGTGGGGGACAGCACAGGGAGGGTCCCAGGAAGCCTCCGTGGCCCGAGTCTCTGATTCTGCAAGAAGCTCCAGTCTGGTTCTGTGCATCTTCTGCTGAACATCTGTGCAGGCTGGTAGGAGGATAGCAGAGGGGAGAGGAGGAAGCTCAGGGACCCTGCCTGGGCTCCACAGGGACAGAGGGGGCTGGCCTGGGCTGGGGGCAGAGCAAGAGGCCCATGGAGAGGAACAAGCTTCGGCTGCGTGAGCCCTAACCCCAGGTGCTCCTCACAGCCCCGCTCTAGGTACGAGGTGGGACCCAGCGCTGCCGCTGGGCAGGAGGGCAGACCCAGGCGGTGCTGATATGGCCTCGTAAGTGCCTAGAGCCTGCCTGGACCTGCAGCAGCATCCCTTCGACCGAAGTCAGCCGGGGCCTTTCTGTTCTGGCCGGCACTCTGCTTGGCCGATCGGATCTTCTAGAAGCCTTGTGTGCAGATAGGTGCTCTCTGAGGTCAAGTTTGGGCTGCTCCTGCTTCCTGTCACCCCACAGCCCCGTGGTGGGGGGCAGAGCCAGCGCCTTGAGGAAGGGGGCTCCCTTTAGACAGCCCTGCTCTCTACTGCCCTGCACTCGCTGGCCTTGGTCAGCCCCCTGGGCCCAGCAGGAGAACAGACACTCACCCCGCTGCCAAGCATGGAGCGGGAAGGGAAGGGCTGTGGCAGCCCCAGCCAGGAGTCCCAGCCAGCGAACGGTCAAGATGGGACAACTGTGGCTGCGGAGAGGCTGGGACACAGGCACAGGGACCTGCGCCTGGGGTGGGCGGAGGGGTGGCTCGGAGGTCAAGCGAGGAGGAACAGGGGGCTCGCTGGCCCCAGCTCAGCCTGGGTCTGAAAGCCAGGAGTCTCCAGCTGCAGCTGGAGGGGGCACATGGTGGGAAGTGGCCTCACCCATCTCTTTTTAAAGGGCCCAGTCAGATCTCTTAAAGGGGCAGCTCCAGAGCTGGGCTGGGTGATGGAGACCTCAGCCTCCTAGCTGGGCTGGGAGTCTGAACTAAGTGTCTGCTTACCAGGCTGGGAATTGGCCCTCCCTGGGGACGGACACCTGTGTTTCCTGCCTTCTCAGCAGGCCCTGCTGCATGAGGGGCTGTGGAGTTGGTCTACTCCTGAGCCTGATTTGGTGGGGGACCCCAGACTCCAACCAGAGCCCTTTCCTGACGCAGTTTCTTTTTGGTCTCGCAGGCTAAGGATCTGGACTGAAGGAACAGTGCCTTGCCACTTCCTCTCCAACCGAACCTCCCAGCCTATACCTCATCCGATGTCTTGGATGTGCGTCGGCAGTGTTATAAATGCGCAGTGTAGCGTAGTGTGTAGAACTGGACAGGCTGAGCTCGGGTGTGCTCTTGGCCTAGTCCCAGCTTTCTTACCTGCGAATGGAGCTGTCAGTCATGCTGTAGCAGGGATCGCTGAAAGGACCTGATCAGTTAGTGCCGCTGAAGTCCCTGAGCAGGGCCTGACCCCAAAGGATACAAAAATGGTAGCTCCCCCGCCCCCCCATTCTGCTCTTTGCAGAGCAGAGACGCCTCTTGGTCAGTTTAGGAAGCTGGGTAGCTGAGATTCAAGCATCATGTTCAACGGCTCACTGCAAACCCTCCGCAGAGGAAGCCTTTGCACCTATGTCCAGTTTTGTGTCCCAATCCTCTTTCCTCCTGTCTCTGTGTGTCCCCTCACTCCGCATCCAGCCCTGGCAGTGCACGATTTCTGGGTCCTGGTGCTTGCTCATTGCTGGGGTGGTGGGCTAGAGTCTTGGAGGCATGTGGGTGAACAGAATTGCCGCTCTTGTCCTGGTGGCCTAATTCCATGGCCCTCAGGTTTCAAACAACAGGCTGCCACTCCATGGAAGAGCACTTGCCTAACGGTGTGAGGCCCTGGGTTCCATCCCCAGCTCTGGGGGGCAGGGAGATGTCAAAGTGGAATGCTGGACAGTGGTGCTGGGTACAAATGGCCCTGTAGCCCCTTTCCTGCCCCAAGCTGCAGCTTCCCCATCTGTGGGTTGGGATGACCTGACAAAGGTGCGGAGAGTCTAAGCTGAGCTGAAATCATAGGCTTCGAGGACACACCAGGATGGCCCTCCACCAGGTTGGAGGACAGGAAGGGACCGTCTGAGGGGAGGAGTGAGCTAACTGCACACAGCCTGGACCCGTGGCCTCAGCCCACAGCTGGGCTGGACTCCTGCTCTCATGGCTCTTTGGGGATTTCTCTGCTCCAAGCTGACCCCTTCCTTGCTGTCCTGCTGTCTGCTGCCACCCCGGGAGCTCTGCTCTGCTGCCCTGCAGGCTGCTCTGTGAGCGTGTGAGCGTGTGCACGTGCGTGTGCGTGGGAGTGCTCTTGGATTCAGACGTGAGGAGATCCTGAGCACACCCCGTGCCCAGGCACAGAGCCCCTCTGGAGTCATCCTTCCCAGAGCCTCGCAGCCGTCCTGGCCACGCTGCCTGCATATTCCCGGCGAATGGTGCTCCTGAGACCTCCACGGGCCCAGGCTGCGTCATTCCCGCCCTCCCTGAGCCCTGGGACTGGCTTGGCAAGGCTCCAGCCCTGGGAACTCCGCCTATTGCTTTTTTCCCTTCTTCGAAACTTCACTCTATGATTCAACGAAGTGTCCTCTGCTTCCCACTGCCTGGCCTGGCCGAGCGACTGCAGGGCAGGGCAGAGAGTACCGGATCTGTCCGGTCTGTGTTCTGCCCTGGAGTCTTGTGTGACCTCAGGAGACTCCTTCGCTCTGTGGGCCTCAGCTTTCCCATCTGTGAAATGGGACAGGAGGACGCTGGAGAGGGCACATCTGCCAGGGGAAGACACCACTTCTCGTGGGTGCTCACGCTCGCCTCCCAGCTCCACGGCAGGCTCTGCTCATTCCTTCTGCTCACTGGGGTGGTCTAAGCCAGAGCTTTCCATCAAGCCTGTGCACGGATCCCTGGTCCGGGGCTCAGCTGTGCTGTCTTGCGTTGGAAGTCATCCACGGTCCCAGTAAGGTCCCCCTCCAAGATCCAAGCCCCCTGCCCTCTCTCTGCTCCCCTCCTCCCCTCCAGGGCCAAAGGCAGCAGCACCCCCACCCAGTGGGACTCCACCACTAGAGGGCACCCACCGCCCCAGCACGATTGGAAAAACCAAGCTCACCCCAAGTAGGGTTAGCAGCAGTATTTGCTGAGCATTTATTATGTGTTGGTGCTGTACCAACGCCGGCCACACTCCCAGGAGGTCAACACCGCCACAGTTACCACTCCGCAGCTCGCAGAATGAAGCTGTGGTCTGGAGAGGTGAGATGACTCACCCAAGTTGGTTGGTGACAGTGGTGGGACCAACGCCTGTCCATGTTTACCCAGGGTCAAGCTCAGACCTGGATTGGAAGACCCAGTGATCCCAGAGCTGCTCACTGGGCGGATGGCTAGGATGCTGGGACTCATGGCACCAAAGACCACCAAGCAGACAGTGGGTTACAGCCATGTGATGCTCACCACGTGCCAGGCACAATACCAGGTGCTCTGATACCACCTCATCTAAAATGTCATCACTCTGTATCCGCAGGGGATTGGTTCCAGGACCCCCTCGGGTCCCCAAATCCACAGATGCTAAAATCCACACAAAATGGCCTGGTATCTGCGTTTGGTGCCTGCGGATCCTCCGAATCTGTCATCTCATCCCCTCCCAGCTGCAATACCTGACAGTGTGGGGTCAGCAAGCACATTTGGTGTAGCTCATTTCTGTTTCTTTCGGGAGCATCTTAACTCCACAGCAGGTTGAATCCGTGGTGTGCCACCATCGGACGCTGAGGTCCCATTGCTTTTGAAGCAGTCCAGTGGGGGTGTGTCCCAGTGTAGTTTCCAGTTCACAGAAGGGAAACTGAGGCTTGTGGAGGTGTATTTGCCTCCAGAGCTCTTGGCTTCAGCCCAGTGCTCCCCTCTTCCTGGAGAGGAGTCTTATCTGGAGTCCCAGCATTTCGGGGATGAACAGGGTGGGAGCAGAGGAGCCCACAGCACAGAAACCTGAGGCTCCCCAGGCCCTGACAACCCCCAATCGCAGGCTGCAGGGGGGAGCAGGGACTTGCCAGAGGGCCAGGGCTGGCTAAGGGCAGAGCAGCCCCAGGCCCCCGTGCTTCAGTGGCTTCCCACTAGGGGCAATGTCCCCTCTGGCCCAGGCCTGGGTGCCTGGGGTGACGCTTCAGTCCGAGGTCTCAGCCGCTGGACAGGGAATGAGTTTCCCTTCGTGGGGAGACTTGGCTCTGACCAGAGACTCTGGGACACAGGGCTGTCACACAGTGGCAGTCAAGGGGTGGCTTGGGGAATGGATGTTCAGGTCCTCATAATCTCCATGAGTCCCTTCCCCATGCACCCCAAATAAGAGGCCCCGTCTTACCACTGAGCAGTGGGGAGACCCACGGCCCCTCTTGGGCAAGATGCCGGGGCAGCCTGTGGCCCTGGGGGTGGAATCAGTGGTCCCAGGGCAGCTGGTCAAGCTTGGGAGGACAAGGACAAGCCACAGCCCTGTCCCCTGTGAGGCTCTTTGAGAGAATTCCTGGTTCAGGTCTTGCCTAGGGTCCACCCTGCTCCTTTGTAGGAGTCAAATCTGCATTTTTCAGATTTCTGTTGCAATGCAGGGGTAATTAAACGTAGCTGCAGAGCGTCCAAGAAACCCCTGCAGCCGGAGAGTATTGCTGGGTGGTCCGACTGGGACTGGGGAACAAGAAGCAATAATGCGTACTCCAGTGCTTTAACCTGCTTTATGCAGACGAGTAAATGGAGGCTCAGAGAGGGTGAGTGCCATCCGTAAGTGTGCGCAGCTGATGAGTGTCAGAGCTGGCTTTTGTATCCAGGCCAGCCTTTTAAGTGTTTCCCCAAAGGTGAGCACACAAGGAAAAGAGTTTCCCTTTTGTTTAAACAGTTCCGTGGTGACCGGTGCGGGGAGAATGTTTTGCCGTTTGCAACGGCCATGTGTCCCTCTTGTTCACACTGCATCTGGAAGCCACTCCGCAGGGTGGCTTCTCTCGGCACTGTGGCCTTGGGGGTGTGTTCCTTCTAAATATCTGCCAGATGCTCAGCACAGCGTTTAAGGCACAGCAAATGCATGAATGGGCGAGGACACACAGCCACTTCTGGTTTAAGAGCTGGTACAGCTATGGAGAATTCCCCCATTGGTTTCAGGGTCCAACGGTGAACCTCTTGAGCGACGTCACTAGCCATCGGGGAAATGCAAATCAGACCCACAACATGTCTCCTCACTCCCTTTAGGATGGCTACAGCCAGTAAAGCAAAAACTCCCCCAGAAAATAGTATACGTGAAGATGCGGGGAGATGAGAATCTTGCGGGGCCGGGTATGTGAAATGATGCAGTCACTATGCAAAATTATGTTGGTTCCTTAAAAAAAAAAGGTGGTGTTAACACGTGATCCAGCAGTTCTTTTTCTGGGTATATTCCCAAGTGACTGGAAGCAGGGAGTGCTCAGATATCTATACAACTTTGTCCACAGCGACATTATCCACAATAGCACAAAGCCTGAAGCAACTGATGACTACTGGTGGAGAGATAAACAGAATATGGTGCATACTTACAGTGGAATATTATGCAGCCTCAAACAGGAAGGGAATTCTGATGCTTGGTACCATGTGGATGGATCTTAAAATTGTTATGCTAAATGAAATGGCCATTCCTGAAAAGGTAAAGTCTGTGCGATTCCACTCAAACGAGGCACCATAGATAATCAAGTTTAGAGAGGGGGAAAGGGGGGCAGAGGATACCAGGGTGTCGGGGAGTGGAGCGTTGCTTAATAGATGTGAGATTCAGTTGTGCAGGATAAAGTGTGCTGGAGGTTGGGTGTGTGACTACGTGCGTGTACTTCCCACTTCTGAACTGGACACACAAGATGGTCAATGTGATAGAGTCTGTGTATTTTACCGTAATTGAAAAGAAATGACTCTCTGCTTGTGCTTGGCCAAGGACTAGGCAGACAGAGCTGCCCCGGCACGAGGAGAGCTGGGAGCTGCTCCCGGGTAAGGGACTGGTCCCGGGACCCCAGGACACCCTGCTGTCACCATGAGAGGACTCTGCCTCATGCACAATCCTCGGCACCCAGCACCCTGGGAAAACACCATGACATCTAGGCATTTGGTACGGGGGATGTGTTTTGGAGAAATTTCTCTGCAGAGATCATAAAGCCACACCTTTGGTGAGCTTTCCTGAGAAAAGATAAAAGGAACAATAATGCAGCTGACACTTCAAATCCGCAATCGATGTCTGTCTGCAAGAATTATTGACAGGGGCACTCTGGAGCTTGGCCAGGACCACTGGGGTCCCCAGCAACCGAAGCTGAGTCCAGACTGATGCAGCAACCAGGGCTCAGGCCCCTGCCGCCTTCTCTGAGTGGGAGGCTCAGCTGGCTCCTAATTTCTGCCAACAGCGGACCTTTGGGCAAGGGTAGACGGAGGCACATTCCTATCATCACCAATCGACTGAAGGAGGAAAGCTCGCACCATCACAGACAGAACGATGGGAGTGTGCATTTGAGTGTGCATTACATGTTGCTCACACTCACATCACACTCAGAGAGGTGCAGAAGCCTGCTTGAGGTCACACAGCAAGAGTCACCCCAGTGCTACTTCTATGAAGCAGTCACCATAGTGGCTGAGCTTGAGAGCTTCCTGAGTGCTGGGTACTGTGCTGAGGACATCAGGACTCTATGTGGTGGGGGCTGTCCCCACTGCTGCCATGGCTTGGATAGGCTTTGTGCGCCGAGGGATTGTGGACTGGAAACGTGGTCCTCAGCATGAGTGTTGAGGTGGTGGGACCTTCAAGCGTTGGACCCTGTCCAATTCTCAGAAAGGATGAGTGCTGGAGTGGGTGGGTCCCACAGGACTGGATTAGTCCCTGGGAGAATGGGTGTTTCTAAGTGTGCCTGGCGCCTCCCCTAGCCCCGCTTCTGCAGGCCCCGCCAGCCACTCTTGCGTGGTGCTGCCGTCTGCCATGACCCTCACCAGAGCCCAGCGGAGGCCGGCACACCTCCAGAACTGGGAGACACATAAACCTCGTCTACAAAGAGCGGGTCCGGCCTCAGGTATCCTATTGTAGCTTCTCAGCACAGACCAAGACAACCCCATCTTACAGAGCACCTGCTGCTGCGCTAATAAGAAATCTGAAACACAGCTCCCGTTGGCGGAGACTCTGGCCAAGGCAGAAAGCGTGAATCTTTGCAGAGAAAACAAACCTCCACAAAACCAGAGTGCAGCTCACGTCGTGATTTAACAAATGTTCACTGAGAGAGTGAACCAGTGGGGCAGGGAGGAGCTGCAGAGAGGCCCCGTGGAGAGTCACCCGGAACAGACGATGCTGGCTCCTGGTAGCGCTTGCTGAACGCCTGTGCAGAAGGAGAGGGGTCGCAGAGGCTGGCCCAAGGCTGAAGGTGGGAACGGATCGCAGGATGGCCAGGGATCCCCACCCTTTGCCATGCATACAGTCATCAGAGCATTCAGACAGACAGACAGACAGACGCACACACACACACACACACACACACACACACACATGGGCTCCAACTCTTTCTGGTGGATGCACTCATAGAGCCACAAGTGGGTACAGTCACATGTAGCTGGTGGTGCCCATTATCATAGACAGCCATGGGTGGACAGCTGTGCCTGCAACCACACACATACACGCACACTCACACGCAATGCACACACTCACATAGCTCCCTCACATATGCCCACACACGCACACAACACATGCACACACTCCACGCTTTCACATACATGCTCTCTCACACATGCTCACACATGTACACAACACACACGCTCTCACATACACACTCACACACATGCGTGCACATTCACACGTACACAATGCACTCACACAATAACACGCTCTCATTCACACAGTACACACTCACGAATGCACACACATGCACACGCGCTCTCACATACACACTCACATGCATGCACACACACAAACTAACACACATGCTTCTTTGGGGATCCTGTCCTTCCACACAGGCGTAGAAACCCTGAAGACGTGGTCTTCCCCACACGCCCCTCGCTGTTGTAGATTCAATCACTCATTCACCCTGGGTACCCCCAATGCACCCAGCGCTGTGCTAAAGCCGGGGCTGATCCTCGGGGGCCAAGAGGTGTGGGTCCCCACTCAGGAATGGGGGACTCGGGTGAAGGGGAAAGGAGCTGGAGCGAGCCCTGCGTGCTGGTGGGCCTGTTTGGGAGAGTG